>CM076569.1:903883534-904072534 GCA_034641835.2 Pinus albicaulis | reverse complement strand
ATTGGTGACGGAACTTAAAGGTCTGTCACAGGCATGACCCTCACCAATGTGCTTTTTTCTTGTAGTGGAATGGAGATAAGAACCATGAAGAAATTACAGCTGAAGAAAAAGCCAAGCTTGACACTGATTTGATTGAAATATAAAAATTGAAAAATGAAAACAAAGACCTTAAGACAGTGGTGCAAATATGTGATGAGAGAGAACATGAAGATAGGAAAGAAATTATTGGCCTGAAGACACAACTTGAAGAGGCAAAGAAAGTAGAAGACACTTTGCTGCAACAAATGAGAGAGAAAAATCTAGAATGTGAAAAATTGGAAGAAGAAGTAGTGAGCCTAAGAAAGAATTTAGAAAAATCCCAAAGAGAACTATTAATGAATACATCTCTAATGAAAATCTCTGGAAAGTTGGACCAAATTCTGAATGCTCAAAGATCTCCTCTCATAAAGGCTGGGATAGGATATGAAGGAGAAAATAGTAAGCCCAAGGTAGAAGATAACAAGAAAATAATATTTGTAAAAGCTATAAAGGAAAATGTAGCAGCTCAACAGATTCCTACAAAAATAGAATCTAGCAAGAATAGAATTTGTGAAGAAACAAATAGAATCAAGCAGCAACATGGTAGGACAGAGAATGAAAGGATGAAACAGTCAGTTGGAAAGGGCCCTCACACTCCTGAATATGAATTGAATAAATTTGGAAGATGTCAAAGAAGTTTCTTTCCTCCTATGAAAAATAGCACAAGTTTCTCTTGTCATAAACCAGGACATAATGCAGCATATTGTAAGACAAATCCAATCCAGTCCAACCAGCAAAGGATGTAGCAAAAGAGTAGAACCCCTCAAGCAAGCAAATGGAAAAGACAATCCTTCACCAGTTACACAAATTACTTCCATGGCTATTGTTATGCATGCAATAATTTTGGACATAAATCTGTTGAATGTAAAATGTATTCAAGAAGGGGAACAAAGTATTATACATCAACTCAAATGTACTATGATAAAATAAGATGTTATGTATGCCTCAAACTTGGTCACAAAGCAAAGGACTGTAATCTGCCATATACATTAAAGAACTCTAGACAGATGATGGAATCTAATCAAATCAAACAAAGCTATGAATAAAAAAGAAATACAAACATTATGAAGAACCCAAATAAAGTATGGAAGGAAAAGAGAAAGGGGGAGCCTATTATCTCAATAACATAATGAATCCTCCATAGTCTCAGGGGGAGCTGCTCTAGGAAGCAAAGCAAAAATCCATCCAGTAATATATATGAAGCAACATCCCAGGGGGAGAGCAGTTCATAAATAGACCCCATGAAATCAGTCTAAGAAGAGCTCCATGTAATGAGAACAGCTATGAGATCAGGAAGAAAAAGGAAATTCCTCTAAAAGAGAACTATAGAGAAAGAAGATGATCTGAAGCATTCAATAGCTGACAAAGTGATGGAATAAGAGAAGACAAAAAGAAGCCATGGTAATAGAAAGAAGACATCAACACCTTAAAGTGATGATCACACTATGCCTCATACTACTAGAATTAACAATGAATCACATTAAGAAGGATGAGTAAGAAAAGTGCCTATCATCAGTTCATTACATCTTTCAAAAGGTTCACTTGGAGAAATGCAGTTAAGTGAGTAATAAATCTTTGAGTAATTAGCCCATGAAGATTCATAGAAAAGAAACTGAAGATGTCTTCCTGAAGATCATTATGTTAGACGGTTGAATTGTACTTAAAGAAGTAATGATTCTGGAGTAGTCCTAGAAAGGAAATGCAGTGACATTCTTTTAAATCAGAATGACAAAATAAGAAAATGGTTAATAATGATAAGATTAGTTTCAGGATATTGATGACTGTTGGTGTGAACAGTGGAAAGCTCTATAGTGGAATTTATGAATGATGTCTTAGTTATGGGTTTATATGCAAGCTGAAGTTAAATCTCTGCATAGTTTATCAAGGTAGTATCAATTGGCATTTAGGTACAAGCAGCATGCCTATCAGGAGAATATCAAGTGTTATTATGAAGTAGCAGCAATATGGTACAGGTCCTCAGGATCAAAGGTTTTTGGCAAAATTACATCAAGGTAATATTCCCAGTGTTATCTACATTCGGCATGAAAAAGTGAGTAGCAGAGCAAAAATAACACTATCTTGCTTACACTTGAAGTAGTATATTGAGCACTGAAGCAATATCTTTTTCTATATATAATTTCATGCCTTCCTGAAGTTGGTACATGTATATCTTCAAGGCCTATTTCTTAAGATTAGTTACAAAATTGTGTGAAGTATGTTTGTTGAGTTTTCAATCAAACATCTTGAATATGCTCGTGTGGAAGTTCATCCTGATAGAACATTCAAAGTATCTGAAGAATAAAGGACTAGTTGTGATTACCATCTGAAGCTCAAAATTTTTAAATCATCTAATCCTACTTCAGCACAAAGGATTTACTGGTAATCCACCTTTAAAGAAGGATTTATCATTGACATACATAACCTCCTTATGTCATAAAGGAAAGTGCATGATTGATAAGTGAGACTGACTAATACACTGAATGTATCTAGTCTCAAGGGTTTGTTTTGAAAGTACATTATGCAATCAGTAAAAACATTTGATCTCTTAGATAAAATTCTGTTGGATTCATTGATCATATCAACAACAAGAAACTCTCAGTCTTTAAATGTAATATCCTTGTCAGCATCCTAGTTCATATCATCACCAACAGGCAGGAAAGGTGTACCACAGCAATAAAAGATATATTGGCATCATTATCATAATTGAACAGATGTTGTCTACAGATGTTTTCTGCAGATGTGTATTGTAGAAGAAAACTTATCTCATCTACAATCTTCCTCAAAAGAAATATATTGGCGCAATACATCAGATATAGACTAAAGTATAGTTGAAGCAAGCCCGATATGTCACTTGGAGCATTCACAATCTTTAAGTCTTGATCCAATAATGCATCTCTTATTATACAAGTCTGATTATATATGGTTGTTGTCACCTACTCTTTATACAAGTGCAAGGATTCTATGCTTCGGAATGGTATCGACTTAATGTGTATAGACAAGTTCAATAATCCCCAAAAGTGTTCTCTCAACAACTCTTTTACACCAGTTTGGAGTAGCAGGGTACAAATTCAGAAGAAGAAGATCTAAACACAAATCAGAGAGAAGAAATGCAAACACAGAATCTACACTGAGAAATGTGCAACCCTTTTCCATTGATGTTAAAGGGGGAGGAAAAGCAGGTAATAGAAGAAAGGGTCTTCTAAAAGAGGCCAACCAGAGAAAGACTTGGACGAAGTATTGGATTATCGGTGGATGTGTTGCCATCAATGCCAAAGGGGGAGACTGTTGGAAATGTTGTCATTGATGGAAAAGGAGATGACAAAGGAGGAGCACCTAAAGCATCAGCCAAGGAGCAGAGGAAGCAAAAAGAGAGGTAGCAGAGACAGCAAAAAGAGAATTAAGGGAGCAGCATCAGTCAAAGAAGTAGCAGAGGTAGCAGAGAGAGCATAAGACAAGTAGCAGAGGCAGCAAAGAGAGCAGCAGAGATAGCAAAGAGGCAAAGACAAGCACAACGAAGGTAGAGGTAGAGATGAAATGGTTGAGCAACAGAGGCAGAGGCAGTAATCGTTTGTATATAACGAAGGTTGAAGAGAATGTCGAAATGCAATAGTCAAACAACAAAATGGAAGCAGAGGAAAAGACAGAGAAAGGAGACAGAGCATCAGAAGAGGTAGAGTAGAAAATTCAGAGTTGTTATCACAGCAGAGGCAGAGGAAGAGCCGTTATCACAGCAGAGGCAGAGCCATTTTTTAATTCTGAGAATCACTACCCCAGCTGGTATATACACTAAACATAAATTCCGGGAATCGTAACCCAGGCTGGAGGATACATAAACACAATTATGGGAATCGTATAACCCAAGTGGCAAGTATATATAAATATATATAAACCTATTCCGAGAATCATTACCTATCTGGGCGCTACATATAACATAAACACAATTCCGGGAATCATATAACCCAAGCAGAAAAATATATATATAAATCTCTCATTCCGGGAATCATTACCCACGCTGGAGTATATATGCAGCACATTACATATATTGCGTATTATGCACAAAGGTCCAAAGCATATATATTAAAATATATGGAGCGCTTTATGATCGAAAGAACCAAAGTACCATAAGGTGGGACCCTTTCCCAATCGCATCGGAGAAAAACTATGTAGTGGAACAGGTAAACAAAGAGTTGTGATTGCGATGAAAGCTTGGACCCAATGGGCATATATATATTATAGTTATGGATGTGAAATTAAGAATACAAAAGGTTTGTTCGGATTTAAGTCAAACAAAAGTCTTATGCTGTGGGACCCTCACCCAATTGCATCGGAGAAAGGATTGGCAGCGGAACATAACGACAAGAGTTCCGATTGAGTTCCGGACCTGATGGGTATATGAATTATGATTAAAACGTATTTGAATTCCGGCCTAATCAAATCGGATCAAAGTAATCGCATCAGAGAAGGAGCAGGGAATCGGAGCATGACAATAAAGGATTACGATTGCGATTGAGTTCTGGACCCGATGGGTCTATAAATTATAATTTTATTGGTTTGAGTTCCAATTCTAATTGCATCAACACATTTAAGTGAATATTGATTGATCGCATCGAAAAAAGGGCGGAATATCAGAATATGCAACTGGAAGTTGTGATTGCGATTAATCGCAATCAGAGTAATCACATTGCATTGGATTAGGGTAATCGCAATCGGAGCAGGAGTGGATCAATCGCAATCGGAAAACTCTGGAGAAGGTTGATCGCAATCAGAGGATAATGCAAGCTCGGATGGTGGGCCCGAAAAGGGGATTTTATATGTTTAAATAGTTTTTTATTATTACGCCGAGTTGATTTAAGTCGTATTAAAAAGGCAGTTTGTATGTTAAACTTATTAAAATCATGCCGAGAACTGAAGTTGTGTTATATATAAAAGGCGCTTCGTAGAGATACACCACGGCAGAGCACATATTAAAACGACTTATTATTACTGTGCCGAGAATTAATTAGCATAATATAAAAGGCGTTGTTATATATATATATATATATATATATATATATATATATATATATATATATATATAATGTTGTTGCGATTGTATTGAAATGTGCCGCGTGGTCTGTGGACCCATGGGCCTCGGCTTAAGGTGGAGGGCGATTGTTAATGTAAAACGATTGCGATGTGTGCAATCGCATCGGGCCATAAAACAAAATCCGGTGTGTATGTATGTTCCACTTGCGAAACTCACCACATCAACAAGACACTTGTTGTGTGTAAAGGGTTGGAATTTGCCCAGATTTAAAGTCAGCAGTTGCATATATATATATATATATATATATATAAGGCATTGATATAAAAATCATAGTTACAAATGTATGGCATATGGCCATTACCCTGCGACAGATAATAAGGAAACAAACAGAGCCGAAAGGGACAAAGACACAGTCAAAGAAAAGACAAATGCGCAGCTAGCCAAGAGGCTGAATGAGTGAGATGGAGTTCTCATTGTAATTAAATGTAAATAATTTTAATTTATATTGTTGTGATGCATTGGCAAGTCTCTGGAAGAGAACAAATATCCCACTGTAATGTTAAATTGATACCTACAGTTATATTTTCTGAATGAGCGGATAAAAGAGATGAGAAGGTAGAAGGAAAAGAGACATGGCTGTCCATTTCGAATTCCCAGTAGAATACAAACAGCCATGAAGCTATTTTGTATAAAACATGGTAATATCCAAGGGGAGAAGGTTGACGAAAGCAGAGTGAGAGAAGAAGAGGGTGTGCAGCAGAATTGAAGAGAGTTGAAGAAAATAAGAAAGTTGCAAGAGGTTAGAGAGCTAGAGAGCGTAAGAAAAGAGAATGTAGAGTACCGAAGATTGAGGCAGAAAAGATAAGAAGGAGGAGGAACAGAACGAGATTCAGTGAAAAGTTAGAGAATGCAAAAATGAAGCAGTGAGATAAGAAGAAGGAGGAGCTGAGCAGAGATGATGCAGGGCTGATATGAGGATTGATGGACAATAGAAGAGATGCTACAGAACAGAGCTGATATCCAAGGTAAATCAGCAATTGTTTTATTTTGAAAGAGTAAGGAAGTTGGAGCTTCCCTATCAAGTTGTAGCTTGATAGATGTCACTAGTAGGTGACTGAGGTTGGAGCCTCCTGTAGGTTGTGCCTGCAGAAAATAGATGGGAGTTGGTGCTTCCACATCAAGTTGTTGCTTGATAGCTGTCAGTTGTAGCTGACTGAGGTTGGAGCCTCCTGTAGGTTGGTGCCTGCAGAAAATTAATGGGAGTTGGAGCTTCCTTACAAGTTGTAGCTTGCAGAATTGAGGTAGGAGCCTCCTGTAGGTTGGTGCCTGTAGAAAAACAGTGGTGAGAGGGAGTTGGAGCTTGCCTTTGCATCACAATAATAATAAGATGTGGTTTTCTCTTTTTACGGGTTTCCACTTATATCTGGTGTCTCTGTGCATGATGTTTATGTGTTGATGTGGTTTATCTCTCATATTAAGCCTATTGTTACATTATACTAATGCTTGCTGCTCACATTCTAAGATTACTCACAACTTAAGTTAAACATGAAATGAAGGTGTAAACAAGTGTTAATGAAAAAGTTTTAAAAGTCCATGAATGTGTTAAACTGATTCACCCACCTCCCCCCCTCTCAGTTTAACTAAGGGTCCAACATTCCATAGTGCATTATATTATATATGATTTTTTGGATTCAACTGCGGTAAGTAAGTCATTCATCTATGACCATTTTCATGAGAGGTAGTCATAACTAACTAATTTCGCATGATTTTCTTAGCACTCATTGCATCAGATGATGCTGACAGGGGTGAAGAAGTGGGATTGAAATTAGTGAAATGAATCACATAGCATCAATCATCACTTCTGGGGCTTGCACCCAGTAACTAGGACTTCCGGGAGGTCACCCATCCCAGAAATCCTCTGGCTCAAGCGCGCTTAACTGTGGAGTTTTCCCCACAATCAAGCCCACTTAACTTTCCACCCCATTTGTAAAGCCTTAGCAAGTATCATGCAAGTATGGTTTTTTGGATTCAACTACGGTAAGTAAGTCATTAATCTATGACCATTTTCATGAGAGGTAGTTGTAACTAACTAATTTCTCATGATTTTCTTAGCACTCTTGCATCAGGTGATGTTGATAGGGGTGAAGAAGTGTGATTGAAACTAGTGAAATGAATCACATAGCATCAATTATCACTTCTGGGGCTTGCGCCCGGTAACCAGGACTTCTCGAGAGGTCACCCATCCCAGAACTCTTCTGAGCCTTGTCAATGATGGCTCCTCTTTTATATGGTCAATTGAAGAAATAGATAATTTCCAATTTTGTCAACTATGTGTTGAATGAAGAATTGACTACTTTGAGGATGATTTGGGTTTCAGATGGAAGTTGTTGGAAGAAATTTCTACAGATATAAATAGAAAATGTCCTGGTTTTCTTCCATTTTGAACAATCCATGGTGTGGTTCTTATGTGAAACTGTAGTGAAGCTCCTTTCCTATTATATGACATGATGTCTCACCTTTGTTTTCCAGCATATATTGATAATTCAACTAATCAATAGATTTATGAGTTTTGGTATCCAGTGCTACAAGACTACAATGATTTTATTGAGTCTGGAAATTTTTTTGCAATTTCTCCCCCCATGGATTCTATTGATGAGATTCCACCATTATGTATGGATATGGAGTCTTAGGCTATTAGTCCTGTTAGGAGTTCTTATAAATATTTTCCTTTTATATACTCTTTATGGTTATGTAAAATATTTATATTTTTTTTTTACTTTACATAATTTTGAGTCTATATTCTGATACTTTAAAATTACGATTGTATGGATATTTGTATGGCTCCCGCTAAAATTTTAGGAATATGTGTATGTATCAAATGTTGGATATTTAATACCATTTCAATTTGCCAGAAAACATTTCATATTATATCCTCTTAAGTTCTCTTAATTTCATGTGAATGTGTTTGGATTATATGCATTTTTGTTTCTTTTTATAATTATAATTAATATGAGTTATTTTATACATGTTATTTGTATTAGTTTTTTTCTCATTGATTCTCAAGAAATGTTATATATTTATGTAGATTTTAATTTTTAAATTTATATTTTGATAGTATATAGTTATAAAAATTTAGATATAATTCCAAGTTATATAATTCTTATAGTATTATGTTCCAATTATATGGGTTTCCCATTATGATTCTAATATCAAACATGAAAATTTAGCCTTTTTTGTTTTAGCCATTTGGAAAAAGCCATTTCTTTTTAGCCATTTGGAAAATTCCTTATACATTTTGATAATTTTATATGGTTGGAAAAAGACCTTATATGCTTTTCATGTTTTTATATGGTTGCAAAAAAAAACTTGTGCCTTTTTCATTATTATGTGTTTGTTTATATTAGATATACTCTATGTTCCATGTTTATGGTTCCATTATAAATATATTATTATTCATTGTAGGCATGTCATCTGAAGGCACAAGCTAGTAGAAAAGAAAACATAATCTATCATGAGCATCACCTGATAGGTCTAATGAAATTTGTTTTTTATGGTATCAACAAAATAATGATGCAATAAATGATCAAAGTAGAGCTACATATCATAGAATAATGAGTGAAAAAACTATTGAAAATTATTTTATGATTCCTAGTGTCATACTATGGATGGTATCATGGAAAAAACACTTCCGATTGATAGTTCATTGTCAGAACATGCTACTCGCCCACATAATTTGTTGTTCGTTGCTCTCATAAAAATGTTCATAATATTGAGGAAAAATATTGAAACTGGGAAGAACATAATATCGATAACGTGGATGCAAATGTACACGATAACCATTTTGTGTCTACAATTGCATGTTTCGAGCAAGGCCAAATGTTGCAAAACACCCATGGCGGAGGCAATGATGACATTGTATGTGATGATTTCGATGATAGTTAAATTGGCCATTTTTTTAATAATTTGGACCCAGTTGCTCAAAACATCAAATCTTCCAATCCCACTTCTCAAAGTAATTTTGTTCCATAATGAGAATCAGTCATCCCTGATAACATTTCGAGTGGAACAATGGAGGTAACACAATGATATTTTTATTTTTTGTGCAATAGTGGTTGTTTTATTACATTCCTCTATTCACAATTTTTATTTACTAAACTTACAAGGTATTTTATTCTCTTTGAATAAGATACAACTCATTTTAATTGAAGTATAGAAATTTATTCCCCAAGTGTTCCATCTACTAATCTGAGAAGTGAAGATGAATCATGTCATAACCTTCCTCTGCATTCTCCTCGATGATAAAATTGGAAAAATAATGTAAATTTTCAACGTATTTGATTTTTTTTTCATTTTTTCAATTTTCAGTTGGATGGACATTGAATTTTATTGCATATTTTATTTTCTTCAAACATGAAACAACTGATTTCAATAGAGGCATACAAATTAACAGTATATGTTCCATCTACAGATGTTAGAAGTGAAGAGGAACCATCTCATAACGTTCATCCACATCGAAAAATAAATGTCAATGTTGAATGTATTTGATATTTTTATCATTTTTCTCATTTATAGTTAGTTGTTCATTATATTTTATAACCTTCTTTGGAAAAAACCTGATTTTATCTGATCAGGTTGGAGAAATGGAATCCAAAACATCGAATTGTCAAACTAATGTAAATATTCAGTGTATTTTTTCCATTTTTGAATCTTTATTGGTTGGACATTAAGTTTTATAGTTTATTTTATTTTTTTGAAATAAGAAACAACTCATTTGAATAGAGGCATAGAAACTAACTCCCAAAATGTTCCATCCACTAATGTTAGAAGCGAAGAGCAACCATCTCATACCCTTCATCCATATCACCAAGGAAATGTAAATATTGAATGCATTTGATTATTTTTTCAATTTTTCATTTATAATTAGTTGGAAATTAAATTTTAAAATATTTTATGACAAAGACACTCTCTCATCCTCTCATGTTCGAGAAATGAAGACCATAAATTTGGAAATGCCCCGTAATAGATCCATTCCACATCTTTCAAATTTGGGAAGGGAATCTGATGTTGCTGAAGATGAAGTACATTTTAGAAGAAATTTTACTCTTCCACATGGTTCTCAACATGGTCCAATTTATATATATCATATTCATTTTGATGAAAACATAATTACAATGCATAAAATATTTTGAGTAAAGATAGATAGCTTGCCAGTTTTTAAAATGTGGCACATTTTTCAAGAATGATATCCCAGAATCTAGGTTTTGAGAGATTCCAAAGGACATATTTGCATATGATGTAAGAATGAAAGAGGTGACCGTATTTTTTTTCGATATAATAGCATGGATCCTAGTGAGAAACCTCATATTTTAATAGTTCTTACTCAAGTTTAAGAAATGATAATAACACTTTTGAATCTTAATTTGAAAGTGACACATTATCGAGGTGGGAAATATAGGTATAGTGGCCACAAAATTAGCTTTCCTGAAGATATTTATACAATTGTACAAAGTATTCCCTAACATGTTGAAGATCTTAACTTTATAATTGTGAGGAGACATGCCACTCAGTCTAAATTCTATGAATGTTATGTCAAAATATATCGAGTGATGGTTGCATTGCTTTTCAAAATCGAACATGTTCAATATTATCGAGATGTTGTAATTGACTATGATTCAGTGAATGCTTTGCTCAAAAGATCAACATTTGTCTCCTCCATGCTTAAATTTGTTGATTGTGATATTGAAGAATTTGATATCAATGCAACTAATAATGAAGGGTTTCCTCCTAAGAATTTTCCCTCTCATCCTTCTTCTTCTTTTTTCTCGCCTACCAAATGAATGGAGAGAAGTGGAAGAAATTATAGCATTTCTTGACAATGTTGATTCTTCAAATGCTCAAGAAATGGATTGGTTAAATATTGAAAAATATCCAGTGAATGTATATAATACAAAGGGGTTATTAGATATGGAATTCCCCACATTTTTACCCACTCATGATGATTATTGGTTAAAACCACGCATTTGTAGTGTTGAACTTCATAAGTATGCATTTCATATTCTTAGATACTATGATGAGAGGTTTGGAAGCCATCCTCACATTTAATATTACATATTGAAGATTATAATGTGGCATCAGAGCCAAGAAACTACTGCAATTTTTGTAAAGAAACATTTACATGATAACTCGCCACAACAATCAAAGAGTTGCGCCATAAAAATTTTATTTACCAAATAATAAGTTTGATAATTTGGGATAAGTTGGCTGATAAGTTGGTGAGAATATGATCCAATTTGGATTATGAAATTTGTATCGAAATTACAAAATGACTAAGATGGTCATTTTGAATTAATTAATTATCGATTTTGTAATAAATCATGTTGAGTTGAAATTGTTTCAACCAAGATGGTAATATGAACAAGGATTCATCGACTCAAGTCATCAAGCAGAATCTTGTTGAAATTGGAAAGCGACCAAGATGGTCACATTCAACATTCTTACTAAGAGTAGGAAATTCAAGTTCAAATGTTCATCGTTGACTTTGACATCAACATCGGTGACTTTGACATCAGCATCGGTGACTTCGATTTCAATATCGGTGACTTCGACATCAACATCGGTGACTTTGACAACAATCATCAATAATTTTCTAAGTCAAAACTGTCATTATAGGAAAATTCGTCATTATGTCGACCTGTGACTTTTAAATAGTAAAACACATTAGTCATGATTGTAAAAGTGTTATGTTCATGTAAATACTTAAGGAAAACACTATCCTAAGTCTAAAACAATAACAATATAATTCTAAGTCAATGTTAGTGTTAGGAAAAAGTGTTAGTCTTAGAAACAAATTTTAAAGACTAAAATGACTAAGTGACTATATCAAGGCTCAACGATGATGTAAAAAGAATTAAGTCCTAATTGTAAACCTAAAGGTGAAAACCTAGGGTAAAAGGACTAATTCTAAACCTAGTTCTAAAGTCCTAGGTCTAAGTCCTAATCGAATACCTAATGTGAAATCCTAATGCTAAGGTATTAGTCCTAATGCATGGTGATAAAAACTTTGCAATACACCTTCCAGACTTAGGACTAAATCTAATGTAAAAACCTAACTGTCGGGTTCTTAAAACTATGTAAAAATATTATAATAAAAATTTAAAACCACAGTGCTAGTGCTAACTGTGTGAAGACCGCGTTGGAGTCTACAGTCATGTGATAGGTCTGTTTAGACCGCGATGGATTCAAGTTTTAAAGTTGTTGACAGGTCATAGAAGAACAATGGTGTCGAAGTTCCTTGTAATCGAACTGTCAGGTTTTATGTGAATAGGAGATTGTAAGCCATTAGTAAACATGTGAACCCAGAAAGGTCAAATCGCAGAATTCTTATGTTACTGTCAGCAAGAAGACTGGGTCGAGAGTTTCATGTGACAGTCACGCCAGGGATAAGTGAGAACAATCGGGGTAGACTGTGACCAAGGGAGTACATTGTAATCACTGGGATCATGCGATCACATGATGGAGATCCTTTATCCACACTGCTAGCCATATCGCTAGCAGACTGTGTCAGGATTTTGATGACATGTAAATGGATATAGCTAAAAAATGTAATGAATAAGAGTTGACCCTAATAGTCGAGCTCAACCGCAGTCGAAGCCACCGATTGAGCATGTTCACATGCCAACATCAATCCTCTACCCAGTTAATAAGCCACCATTTTTTATCCAAAGTCCATTTTGGGTTTTATTTCGTATTAGTTGGCACTGAATTAAATTCATACCTAAGCCTAAGACACTAGGTGTCAAACAAACCCGAGAGAAAGAATATTTGATTCTTGATGTGGATGATTTTAAAAGGATAAAGGCTTGAAAAAGGGTAACGAGCCATTAAATTTATGTTAAAAATGGAAAACCAATAAAATCTTTGAGATGTGAAGATAGAGGATTTAATGCCATTTTAATATATTATCATCTTATAAAAAGGGAAAGGAATGTTTTGTAAGGGGGAATGAGAGCAAGGAGAGAGGTTCTCGAATAGAATAAGAAGAAGTGTTTTCTGAAGCACTAAAACAGTTGGTAGAGAGTTTTTTGTTTTTGTAGGTACATTGAGAAGAAGGAGAGCTCATTTTCCTACATAGTTTCAGTATTGAAGTTCGTTGTAGAACAGCGAGATCTACTTCCATATTCGAAAACTCAGTTCAAATACCATTGTACTCAAGCTCCCTATGCTTCAATTCTTCAGATAAAGTGTGCACTTCATCCTTAGCTTTTCTTGGTCGTTGGAAGACCCATCAAAGAAAATAGTCTGTATTCATAAAAGCCTCATCAAGATATTTTCCATTTTGCAACATCAGTAGTGCTACTTGGCACTAGTCAACTAATAGTTCTTTGTAGTCCTATTTCTCTTGGATTTAGCAATACAGAGGACACACACTTCTGGGGTGGACCCAGAGACGTAGTCCAGGAGGGACGAACTCCGTCACAATTTTTTTTGTCTTTTGGTATTATTGATATGCATGATGTGTAATTGTTAAAACTTAACATTAATAGGTTTATACTTAAAAACACTTTATGATAAACAATTAATTTCACTTAAAAATAATTGTTTCAGTAATTTTTGCTTACCATTCACATTTTTTCAAGAGCATGGAATGATCTTTTCATTCTACATTTTAGATCAGAATATTATCCCAACTTATCAATAAATTGGTTCAGCCAACTTATCAATAATTTGGGATAAGTTGGCTGATAAAATTTACAACTTCTTCTGCAACATCATGAGAAATAGTTTTACTTTTCTAGTCAAAGAATGTATCAAAGTCCCTTCGACCAAGGGTTTGAAGATCAAAAACATTCACATCATTTGGTGGAACCAAGCGAGAGAAAAGCTACCATTCTTGAAAATGATCTTCTAGATTCATTCATGGTTAGAAAAATCACCATCTTCTTCATCTTCAATATTTTCGATAATTGATAGATTTTGATCAACATGCCATACTCGATATTAGAAATTCCTCCTATTTTCAATAATAATTTAAGCTGAAAGCCCAATTTCGACATAAATTTCATGAAATGGCTTGTACAAGAGAAATTATTTCCAAAAAAGGGTTCCAAATTCCTTTGAAGCCTCTCTATGAATCGAATAAAATCGTGGTCAAACCCGAACAATAGCATTAACATCTATAGCATTCTTCTAATTTTTCTTATTCTTGGTGTCAAATGTCCAAGGTCTTGTTGTTTCTATAAAAGATAGATGTTCAAGGAAAAAAGTTCTATTCTTATAATGTTGAACAAAAGTATTCTCAGATCAACATTACAGGCCATCCCTTAAGATTTTCCTGAAAACCTTTCTTCCAACATTTAAGGAAACAAATTTCCCATTACAAACAACAAGAGATAGCTTAAGGAACATATGGCAAGTTTCTTGTGCTCTAATGTCATGGTAAACACTCGTTTTTGAAAGAAACCTTTTGTGTGCACATAAACCATGATCCTTGGATCTAATAGAATTTGAAATTATAGTTAAAATATGATGATAAATTTCAGACCTTTTTTCTGCTTTTAATGCATACTTAGCAATATATTTCAAGACAACATACCGAGAAAGCACTGGTTCGAAATCAACATTTTCACGCCACATTGTTAGAATGTTAATGCTATGTAAATTGAGCCTCTCACCATTTATTGTTAGCTTATATTTTTTTCTTCCTTGATCATCTATGAAAAATATTGATTCATCACAAAGACCCCATGCAACATTGTACTGATATGTGAGAATAGTGTCATTTTTGCACAAACAAGAATCTACACTACACTTTGTGTGTCTTTGGACATGGTTTAACAATTATTCATAATCATTATGAGGATTGCAAAAGAAAATATGATCAGTATTCAATAGGAAAGGGTCATCATTGAGGATTCTTGGAACCATTATGTTGTGACGATGTATGTCACGTTCATTCCATGCAGTTACATAATTTTCAAATAATCTCTTTGCAAGTTGTACATCATAAGAATTTGACAAATCAAGTCTTTCCATGTCAGGAGCACCTTGCAACCATATGAAACCATGGATATGTGTTGAACCTTTATGTTGCCACTCACATCTAAAGAAAATTAATATGTAATTACTACAAATAATATTAATAGAATCATAATAAAAAAATGACAAAGTGTATAAAATAAATTCAACAACATAAACCTATAACATAAGTCTTTAACTTTAACATATTTTTAGATAAATTCCTCTCAAAATATACTAACTCTATTGTGCATAAATGTGGAAAAAATACGAGGGTACTAGATAACATTCTCAATTTTCTTACAATTCACATTTAAAGAGCGAGAATGTGAATGTACAATAATGAGGTTATGTAAATCTGGCCACTTTGTGTTAGTTGCACTCAAAGTAAAAATAAAGATGGAAATCCAAACTGAGTAATCTCACGTGAGTCATTTCAGCCTGATTTATCAGCCAAATTGTTAAAATTTTCTCAACTAAGCATCTTATCCCAAGTTGGCTGAGCATCTTATTGATAAGTTGGTTTAGCATCTTATGCGGTTTGATTTGCCATGATTTTATTCTATTACTAGTGAGGCTTTAGAGGAATTTGGAACCTTTTCCTAGACATAAATTTTCTTATACAAGCCATTTCATGACATTTGTATGGAAATTTGGATTTCAGCTGAAATTATTATTGAAAATTGGAAGAATTTCCAATATCAAGCATTACATGTTGATCAAAATCCATCAATTGTCAATAATATTGAAGATGAAGAATATGGTGATATTTCTAAAAAGGAAATGAATCTTGAAAATGTTTTTCAAGAAATGCAGATTTTTCCTCGCTTGGTTCCACCAAATGATGTGAAATTTTTTTATCTTCATACCCTTGGTTGAAGGGAATTTTATATATCCTTTCATTGGAAAAGTACAACTATTTCTGATGATGTTGCAAAAGAAGCTGTTAATTTTATAAGGAATGGAAAATCAGGGGGTGATATTGTTGACCTTTCAAATAGAACATTTGCATCACCAGATTCACTGGCAAAAAAAGAGAGACTTTCTTATGAAATATTTTTAAGGAAATTAGTTAAATATGATATTCGTGAAGCTTTTCTTATGTTTTTTCAGGGCACTAGAGGCACTTAGAAGTATTTATTTATCCATTTTATTTTTGAAGCCCTTTATAGTTTGTTAAGTAATGGAAGAAGTCCTTTACTTCTTGTTTCCCCAATAGGAATAAGTCCTTTTAATATACATGTAAAAACAATACACTAAGCTCTAAAAATTCCAATTAAAGATATGAAACCACTATAGGGGAAATCAGTAGCTGTATTCCAAGAAGAAATGAGGCATATTCGATATATATTATTGATGAAATGGGATTTGTAGGATCATGGTTATTGATGAAAATAGATGCTTGATTACAAGAAGCATTTGAAGAGGAAAATAATCTTTTTTGGTGGAAAATTCGTCATCCTTGTGGGTTACCTTGGCTAGCTACCTTTCATGAGAGATAAGCCTTTGTATGCAGGTAATACAATAGGGAAAGTATTGTGGAAAAAAATCAACATTGTTGTCACTCTTGACACAATATTTCGCCAACAAGGGAATAATGAGAAACAATCTTGTTTTTGTGGAGTCCTCAATAACATAAGAAATGAAGAACCAATTCTTGAAGATTGGGAGTTTCTTATGTCACAGGATGATATGAGGTTGTGTCCTAGAGAAAGGTATTTATCTAATGGAACAGTTCACATGTTTCCGACAAATAATTTTGTCTCCTTCCATAACAGACATATGTTAAAATCATTAAATTCTCCAATTGCATGATGTATTGATGAGAATTCAAGGCCTTTAACAATTCGTGGTCCTGATGACGATTAATTGGACCGTGTTGTTTTGTTCTATCATGGTCACCGTGTTATGTTGACATGTAGTTTTTGGGTTTAATATGGCGCGTTCAATGGTGCACCTGGTTATGTGAAGGATATCGTTATTACGCCTACCTCTAAGCCACCTCAACTTCCAATGTTCACGACTATTATTTTTTGATAAGTATGTCAATGTTCCATTTGATTCAAGAAATATAAACATTGTACCTATCACACCAGTGATAAGAGTAAATAAAAAACAAATCCCTTTAAGTATGGCATGGGCTATTACAATCCACAATTCATACAATTTTTCTTTAGAATGAGCATCAATTGATATCAGGAATAAATAGCAGCAAGGTCTAACCTTCACAACCATATCAAGAGTGAAATCAATAAATGGTTTACACATTTTACCACCTTATCTTTTAAACATTATGTCAAGATGAAATATAGGGCATATGTTACAATTAGGAAGAAAGAATGGTAGATATTGAAGTCCATATCGCTATGACATGCAACTAATAATATTGTGACCTGTTTATAGAATGTTTTTTGAATTTATTTTATCGTCCTATTTAGTTACTTTTAATATAATAATGATTTTCATATATTAATGAGATGAATACATTCATCATATTCACATTAATATTTGAGAAAGTTGTTTACATCATTTTTCATGATGTTCAATTTAGTTGTTTTTTTTTTTTTTTTAGTGGCTATTTTTATTTTGTTTACAATGAACCACTCACACATTAAAAAACAATTATATGATCCAATCATTAAAAATCAAGATTGAAGTTCATATTGCTATGACATGCAACTAATAATATTGTGACCCATTTATAGAATGTTTTTTCAATTTATTTTATTGTCCTCTTTATTTACTTTTAATATAATAATGATTTTCATATATTAATGAGATGAATACATTCATCATATTCATAGTAATATTTGAGATTTTTTTTTTATCATTTTTCATGTTGTTCAATTTACTTCTTTTTTTTCAAGTGGCTATTGTTCTTTTTCTTACAATGAGCCATTTAGACATAAGCAACAATTTATATGAGCCAATCATTAAACACAAATTTAATAATTGATTCATATTGATATTAATATTGTGAATTCATATTATATCATGAAATAAAAATTATGGGCTAAATGCATATCCAATACTAATGAATTTTTTTTCCACCATAGCAAAAATTACCAATATTAATATTGGTAATTAGTATGTCTATTAATATGTCTATTAATTAATGTTAATGATGTTTATTATTAATATTAAACAAATATTGTGTCTATACATTAATATGAACATTAGCATTAAACATCGAGGTAAATATTTTGATTGAAGATTAACTTTAATAACTTTAGGTTTATTTAGGTTGAATGAAACAAATTTTATTCTTGTAGAGAATTTTATATCATTTGGTTAATGTAGCAATAGGTTATTTTATAGCATGAGGTTTATAATATTAAGTTTTTTAATATTAATAAAAATGAGTTTAATGTTAATATTTATATTGAAAAAAACATTGATATTAATATTAAAAAAAAATATTGATATAAACATTAACATTAATTTAAATACAAATATAGAATTACTAACTTTAATAATATTTGATTTTAAACATTAAGTTTACAAAATTGTGAATTCTTGTTGACTATTGTAATAAGGGTCGTATATCTCTTTTAATTTTATCACTCATTTCATGTATACAATATGTATTTCTAATGAGGTTTATATTTATAGAAATTTTTATATCATTTGGTTCATGTAGAATTAGGTTTTTTTATAACATGAGGTTTATAAGATCAAGTTTTTTAACATTAATAAAAATGGGGTGTTATATTTTACGTATATATATCTATTTATGTGTATGCTTAGGTGTTTGTGCATGTATGTATTAATTTTGATTTTGTAATTTTTCCTTTCAAATGCATATATGAATAATAATGATGCCCTTTATTATGATGAAGTGGTGGAAAATATTTCTAGAGCGATAAGTTTTCTTTCATATCTTTGGAACAAGTTTCATAGAAAACTTGGCTTCCATCCTGATTTTGTTAATAAGCATCTTCATGTGCTAGATGAAATGAAAACGAAAGTAATTATTGTTGCATGTGCAACATAGGGAGTTTGGGAGGAAAACGAGAAGGGATTGGTTGGAAAACGTCAACGATCATGATCATTATTTTGTTGATTTTTACTGGTGTTGATTTTGTCATCGGTCTGGTTGTGTTTTGAAATGACTTTTGATAAAGTGTTTCAAGTCAAGTTTTGTAGTGGAACAATTTTATGTAAAGAAAAAAAATATATATGTTAATTTCAATGTTCTTTCTTTGGTTGCGATGCTGGTGAAATTGATTTTTTTTCTCATTGTTGTTGTTATGTACAAAACTATATATCTATGGTATTAAAATGTCATATTGTGTTGTTCTTCTTTAAATCTAGTGTGTTCAATTTATATGTGTTTTTTTTCCTTTCTTGTTCCGAATTTGTGTTATCTCAAAATACATATTGCTCATTTTCTTGCATTTATGTTCCTTTGCTCCAATGGAGTTGTTACTATTCTACTTTTTTTTCTCTTGGATATGTAATTGTTTGGGTTTTTTTATATGGGTCACTTTGTTGTGTTGATACCTTTCATAAATCAAATTATTATCTAAGTTTATAATATTAATGTTGGGCCTTCATGTTCTTGATGTTTATATCAATATTCTTGACATTTATACTATTAATATATCAGTTTATTGATATTAATGTATTTATGCTTTAAAATTCATTAATTGTTTATAATACATTGATATAAATGTGTTATCATTAATGTGTTGATGATTTATCATGTTTTAATGGTTTATAGTGTATTATTATTATTGTATTCATATTAATGTTTTGTATTGATGTCTTAATAGTTTGCAATGTGGTTCTTATATTGATTATGGTTTATGTTTATTATTATTTTTTGTATTATTGCAGTATTTACATTTATAATATTGATGCTAGGGCTTTAGGGATTTCCCCTTGTTTTGTTGATCTAGTGCGTTTATAAATTTAATCTCTTGAGTTTTCTAATTCTTTCGGTTGGTAATATTAAACCCTTATGCTTATAATGTTTATCCCTTCCATTTATTAACTTATTGGGTTTATGATATTAACAATTCCTAGGGTTTATTAATCACTTGGGTTTATAATATTAATATTCATGTGGATTTATCAATACTTTGGGTTTAAAATATTAATTCCCATGATTTATTGATCCCTTGAGTTTTTTGATCCCTTAGGTTTATAATATTTTCCCCTTGGGTTTATGAACTCATCAGGTTCACAATATTAAACTCCTGGGCTTATTTTTTCATTAAGTTTATAATATTAATAATTCCTTTGGTTTATCATTTAATCCATTGTGTTTATTAACCCCTTGAGTTTAATATATTAATTCATAGGCTTTTTTAATTGTTTTGGTTTTTAATATTAGCTTGTTGGGTTTATTGATTCCTTGGGTTTATTAATCATTTGTATTTATAATATTAATTTATTGGGTTTATAGTATTAATAATGCCTTGGGATTATTTGTCTATGGGGTCTTGGATAGATGCTGATAAAGTGCTCTGTTAAGGCATTCCTTGACGTGAAGTCATACGTTCAAGTACCCGCCCCGTTTGGGGTGATATGTTGGACATGATGAAGATGTAGTCCTACCAAGATTACAAAAATTAAATAAAAATCCTTGGGTTTATTCATCCCTTGTGTTTATAATATTAATAATCACTTGGGTTTATAATAATAATAATCCCTTAGGTTTATTAAACCCCAATATTAAGCGTTAAATATTAGTCCTACGATTTAATGCTAATCCCTTGTTTTCTAATTCTTTGGGTTGGTAATATTAATCCCTTTGGGTTTTAGTATTAATAATAAGTTGGGTTTATTATACCCTAATATTAAGGGTTACATATTAGTCCTAGGGTTTAATATTTATCCATCAGGTTTATAATGTTTATCCCTTTAGTTTATTAATTCGTTGGGTTTATAATATTAACAATCCCTAAGGTTGATTGATCTCTTGGGTTTATAATATTATTAATCATGTGAGTTTATCAATCCTTTGCATTTAAAACGTTAATTCTTAGGAATTATTAACCTCTTGTGTTTTTAATATTGATCCCTTGGGCTTCTTGATCCCTTAGGTTTTTAATATTTATCCATTGGGTTCACCAATTTCTTGGGTTTATAAAATTAAACCCTTGGGTTTATTAGTTATTTTGGTTTATAATATCAATAATCCCTTGGGTTTATTAATCACTTCATTTTAAAATATTGACTCTTAGTGTTTGTTAATTTCTTGGGTTTTTGATATTATTTTGTTGGGTTTATTGATTCCTCAAGTTTATTAATCACTTGGGTTTATCAATATTTTGTATTTATAATATTAATGTGTTGGGTTTATAATATTAATAATCCCTTGGGTTTATTGATACTTTGTGTTTCTAATATTAATAATTCCTTGGGGTTGTTGATCCATTGGGTTTATAACATTCATCCCTTGAGTTTTCTAATTCTTTTGGTTGGTAATATAAGTCACTTGGTTTTATTAAATCCCAATATTAAGGTTTAAATATTAGTCCCACAGTTTAATATTAGTCCATGGTCCAATGTCACATTATGACAATTATTGTCTCAATATGAAAATAAACTATGGTCAACCATTGTCAATCATCGTCAACCATGGTTAATCATGGTATACCATAGTTGAATGTCACATTGTGACAAATATTGTCTCAATATGAAAATCAACCATGGCTAACCATGGTCATCCTTGGTACAATGTCACATTGTGACAAAGATTGTCTCAATGTGTAAATAAACCATGGCCAACCATGTTAATTTCAAGGCTTATGGTATTTATCTAAAGGTTTATATACTTAGGGTTTATAATATAAATCAATTAGGTTTAATATTATTCCCTTGGGTTTATACCCCTTGGTTTTATAGTATTTATCGCTTGGGTTTATTATTTTTTTGGGTTTGTAATATCAATTTGTTGGGTTTACTGATCTAAGTGTTCATATTCTAAGGGTATACATTATTTATAGGTTTTATAATACTAACCCTTGGCTTTAATATAAATTCCTTGAGTTTATAATCATGGTTAAGCATGGTCAACCATGGTCCAACATCACATTGTGAAATTTTTTTGTCAATATGAAAATCAACCATGGTGGAACGTTGCATTTCGATGAAGGTTATGTGAATATGAAAATGGGCCATGGTCAATAATGTTTATTTTAGGTTTTATTAGTTCCTTGGGTTTGTACTATCCATAATCCCTTGAGTTTAAAATATTAAATATTAGGTTCTATTAATCACTTGTATTTTTAATATTATTTTGTTGGGTTTATTGACTCCTTGGGTTTATTAATAATTTATATTTATAATATTGATTTGTTGGGTTTAATATTAACAATCCCTTAGGTTTATTGATCATTTTTGTTTATAATACTAATAATTATGTGGGTTTGTTGATCCATTGGGTTTATAACATTAATCCATTTAGTTTTCTAATTCTTTGGGTTGGAAATATTAATCACTTCAGATTATTAAACCCCAATATTAAGCGGTAAATATTAGTCTGAAGGTTTAATATTAATCCCTTAGTTTTATAATGTATATCCATTCCTTCTATTAACATTTTGGGTTTATGATGTTAAAAATCCCTAGGCTTTATTACTCACTTAGTTTTATAATATTAATAGTCATGTGGTGTTGGGAAAAATACTGAGAGGGGGGGGTGAATCAGTATTTAGGACTTTACTCAAAAATTTTTACTTTTCCACTCTCTAAAACTCATACGTTACTTTACTTAACCAAACTCGCGTATATACGCGCATACCCTTCACAAAACTCGCGTATGTACAAAGATCTTATTATGCAATTAATTCTTTACTTTGATCCTTGCATTTATTCATTCATCGGATGTTTATATAACAGTAGACATGTGCAATAATAACAGAATAAATCATCACACAAAATCATCACACATGAACACCACGATTTTAGGTGGAAACCCAAGTCAGGAGAAAACCATCGTTGCCGTTGTCTCAGCCTTCAATATTTTATTATAAAGAAAACATCTTACAACTATGTACTGGCACAGAATCATACGAGTACGCAGTCACCCACCTGCGCTCGTTTACCAGCCTCTCCTGGAAGGGAGCTACGACCCCCTAATCTCATTTACCAGCCTCACCTGGAAGGGAGCTACAACCCCCTGACTGAAGGCTACAACCCTCAGCACCACCATGGACCACGTTTCATCAATTTTCACACTGGATCGAAAAGCTTTCTTTAGAGCACAACTTGTAGGCAACTTTTCATCATATTTTCAGACTGGACCCACTCCACACATTTAAGCTCAATCATACATCAAAACTGATACTTATCAATTCAGAAAACCCAGATCTGTAGAATACATCATTAACAGATAGCAATAACACAGCAGAACAGATCAGACATTTCATACTTCATTCTTCAATAAACCCTAGATTTCATACGCGCTTTCCTTTCACTAATACTGCAGTAGGGTCAATATTCCCTACGTTTCTGACCAATCTTCCTTCCTTTTCCAGCTTTGCTTGAAGTTTCTTATTGTGTGCTGGAAATTGTTCAATTTCTTAGATCTGTTCATCCTGCATTCTTTTTCTACATGTCCATACTTGTTACAGGCATAACATCTTGCATGACCAGAAAAGTAATCATATGGATCATAATGTGTTTTTCTATACTTTCTTCTATTGCAATCAGCTGCTTTATGACCATACTTGTTGCATGAAAACAATATCCCTTAAAGAACCCAGAGTACCTTTCTATATAGAATATGTTTGTTTGTGACTGAAACAATCTGCTTCTGCAATTTGCTGCAACATGCCCATAATTATGACATTTAAAGCATTCAAAATTATTGAATGATTTCCTTTGAGTGTTCATGATTGTCGGTTGACTTCTTGTTTCTTTCAACTCTTCAGGTTTTGCATTGACATCCTTTGAGTCTTTAGCACTTCCTTGTGAACTAGATTCTCCTTTAACAGTTTCATGAAAACCAAGACCAAGTTTAATAGCAGGAGATCTTTGATTACTAAGAATATTGTCTAGAATCTTAGTACTATCTTGAAACCTCAAGATTTTATCCTTTTCTTCTAATTTACCTTTGAGAATGTTTACCTCAACTTCCAATTTTTGGCATTGCTTCTTCATGCTTTCTTCGACCCTTTTTCCTTCTTCTACTTGATCATTCAATTTTAAAATTTCTTCCTTCAACCAATTTTCTTGTTCTTCACATGTTTGTAGCAGCTCTTCATTCTTCTTATTTGATTTTTCCAGATCTTCTTTGAGAGAGATTATTTCTGCTTCAAGTCCTTCCTTTTCAAATGATAGGGGTTCTTCATTCTTCTTATTTGATTTTTCCAGATCTTCTTTGAGAGAGATGATTTCTGCTTCAAGTCTTTCACTTCGATTGGTTGCAACAACATACAACTTTTGATACTTGTCTATCTGTCCATTCAGTATTTCTTTCTGTTCATTCATTCTAGATATCATATCTTTGTAGACAGATTCTCTCTTATGAAATTGATTCCAATCATTTCTTTCATCATTGATCTTGAGATTTGCTTCTAGACTTATATTGTTACATTCACTATCTTCACCATTGCTTGCACAAGAAAGTGAATCAAAAGAACAACAATCAGTACCTGTTTTATCTTCTTCATTTTCTGCCGCACATGTCTTCTGAGATGTCTCCTTTTGGGTAGCCTTCTTCTTTTGCTTCTTTGCCATAAGCACTTGTAGATCTTGGTCATAATCTTCTTCTTCCTCATCAGATACTTCATTTGTATAATAACTCTTTCTCTTTTCAAATTGTTTCCCTTTACCATGATTATCTTCATAAGGACATTTAGCAGCATAATGACCAACTCTTCCACAAGCAAAACACTTGAAGGGAAGCTTACCTTTGAATCTTCTAGTTCCTAGTTGGAGTCTTCTCACAGAATTTTCTTCTTCTTCTTCTGATATATAATTTGATTCCTTGACATCTTCCTTTTCTTTTCCTTTTGCACACGCCTTAAAAACAACTTCTTTGATTTGAGAGGGACCTCCTTGTCTCATTTCATAAGCAGTCATAATACCATGTAGTTGAACAATAGTAAGATTTTGCAGATCTTGCCTTTCTTCAATAGCTGATACTTTTGACTCAAATTTTGAAGTCAAAGATCTTAAGACTTTTTCCACCAGAGTAGTATCGGTTATGGTTTCACCCAAACTTCTCATACGATTTACAATATCATCTAGACGTAAAAAGAAACTGGAAATACTCTCATCACTATGCATCCTTAAATTTTCATATTCAATTCTGAGAGTTTGGAGTTTTGCGCTTTTTACCTTTGTATCTCCTTCATACCTCAGAATGATTTTGTCCCATATTTCTTTTGCTGAATTTAGCTGCATCACTTTAGAAAATTCTGGTTCAGACATGCTTCCTAACAAAACATTGACTGCTTTGGCATTGACTTCATATTTCTTCCTTTCTGCTGCATCAGTAGGAATACTTGCCGGATACTGATAACCTTCTTCCACGATTGCCCATACTTCTGCACCAAGACTTTGCAAATATGCTTTTGTTCGTATCTTCCAGAATAACAGATTACTTCCATGGAATATAGGTGGCTTTAGAGAGAGTACTCCTTCATGACTTCCCATTGCGACAGATCTCCTTCAAGCGATCAAGCTTCTGCTGAAGGACCTCCTTTGATACCAATTGTTGGGAAAAATACTGAGAGGGGGGGTGAATCAGTATTTAGGACTTTACTCAAAAAATTTTAATTTTCCACTCTCTAAAACTCATACGCTACTTTACTTAACCAGACTCGCATATATACGTGGATACCCTTCACAAAACTTGTGTATGTACAGAGATCTTAATATGCAATTAATTATTTACCTTGATCCTTGCATTTATTCATTCATCAGATGTTTATATAGCAGTAGACATGTGCAGTAATAACAGAATAAATCATCACACATAAGCATCACACATGAACACCAGGATTTTAGGTGGAAACCCAAGTCGGGAGAAAACCACCGCTGCTGTTGTCTCAACCTTCAATATTTTATTATAAAGAAAACATCTTACAACTATGTACTGGCACAGACTCATACCAGTACGCAGGCACCCACCTGCGCTCGTTTACTAGCCTCTCCTGGAAGGGAGCTACGACCCACTGCTCTCGTTTACCAACCTCACCTGGAAGGGAGCTACAACCCCCTGACTGAAGGCTACAACCCTCAGCACCACCATGGACCACGTTTCATCAATTTTCATACTGGATCCAAAAGCTTTCTTTAGAGCACAACTTGCAGGCCACTTTTCATCATATTTTCAGACTGGACCCACTCCACACATTTAAGCTCAATCATACATCAAAATTGATACTTATCAATTCAGACAACCCAGATCTGTAGAATAAATCATTACCAGATAGCCGTAACACAGCAGAACAGATCAGACATTTCATACTTCATTCTTTAGCAAACCCTAGATTTCATACGTGCTTTCCTTTCACTGATACCGTGTATATACGCACTTCCATTCACATAAACACGCGTATACATATGCACATTACAGAACACCCCATACACGCTTTCTCTTCATCAAACCCGCGTATATACGCGCTTCCGCTGCAAAAAACTAGCGTATAGATCTTCGGACATTATAGAGCAGCATACTTCTTCAGATCAGATATTCAGTTCAGATTTAACTCTTCACTTCAGAAAGATGTTCGCCTCATCTCAGATTTAAACATTCCACAAACAGATCTAGAAGATACAAATACATTTCAGATCTAGATAAACTTCTTCATCATTTTCTTCATAGGTGCATCACAGATTCAGATCTATCATCAAACTGTTACCCTTTCCATTCAGACATACTTCAGAGTGAAGTATTCATTCAAACCCAGAATCATGCACGCACTTTGCATAATGATTTTCTTCTCTTATATAGGTTTACTGTTTTTCAATACCATGAGCCAAAACCACATCACTTCCGATGGTATTCCTGGACGGGATCAATTAGAAAACCCAGCGCTCAATACAATGGGTCAATACCATGGTAGTAACCCCTGGTTTTATACATTTAGAGCGCAATTGACCATACGCGACTTGGCACGTACTTTTCCGCGTACATACGCGACTTCCCTTTACTAAACTCGCGTATTACTGTGACATACACTTTTCATCATTGTTCTGGCCCATTCTGGAAATTCTTTCTTCTGCACCTTCTATACTGATTGTATATACATCATATGTACATCATTAACAAGCTCATCAAGTCAAGTTCCATCAAGTACAACTTCATCAAGAAGGTTGCCATCATCTTCTTCAAGTGTTGCCATCATCTTTATCAAGTGGGCTGCCATCAAGGACAACACATTGCATCATATTGCCAACATGTGGGGTTATCAATCCTTTGGGTTTAAAATATTTACTCCCACGCTTTATTAATCCCTTCTCTTTTCAACATTGATCCCTTTCGTTTTTTCATCCCTTAGGAACTTATAATGTTTATCCCTTTGCTTTATTAATTTTTTGGGTTTATAATATTAACAATCCCTACGGTTGATTAATTGCTTAGGTTTATAATATTAATAATCATGTGAGTTTATCAATCCTTTGCATTAAAATATTAATTCCTAGGCTTTATTAAACTCTTGGGTTTTTAATATTGATCCCTTGGGCTTGTTGATCCCTTAGGTTTTTTATATTTATCCCTTGGGTTTATAATATTAAACCCTTTGGCTTATTAGTTCTTTTGGTTTATAATATTAATAAACCCTTGTCTTAATTAATCCCATGAGTTTAAAATATTAATTCGTAGGGTTTATTAATTTCTCGGGTTTTTTATATTATTTTGTTTGGTTTATTGATTCCTTAGGTTTATTAATCACTTGGGTTTATTAATCATTTTTATTTATATATTAATCTGTTGGGTTTATAATTTTAATAATCCCTTTCTTTTATTGATGATTTGTGTTTATAATATTAGTAATTCTTTGGGTTTGTTGATCCATTAGGTTTCTAACATTGATCCCTTGATTTTTCAAATTCTTTGGGTTGGTAATATTAGTACCTTGGGTTTATTCAATCCCAATATTAAGGGTTAAATATTAATCCTACATTTTAATATTAATCCATGGTCCAATGTCACATTATTACATTGATTGTCTGAATATGAAAATCAAGCATGGCCAACCATTGGAAATCATCGTTAGCCATGGTCGATCATTGTCTACCATGGTTGAATTTCACATTGTCACAAATATTGTCTCAATATGAAAATCAACCGTTGCCAACCATGGTCATCCTTGGTCCAATGTCACATTGTGACAAAGATTGTCTCAATGTTTAAATAAACCATGGCCAACCATGTTTATTTCACGACTTATAGTATTTATCTAAGGGTTTATAATATAAATCTATTATGTTTAATATTATTCCGGTGGGTTTATAAACCCCTTTTTTTTTTAGTATTTATCACTTGGGTTTATTATTTTGTTGGGTTTGTAATATCAATATTTTGGGTTTATTGATATAAAGGTTCATATTCCAAGGGTATCAATTATTTATAGGTTTTATAATAGTAACCCTTGGCTTTAATATAAATAAATTTATTCTATAATCATGTTTAAACATGGTAAACCATGGTCCAACATCACATTGTGACAAATATTTTTTCAATATGAAAATTAACCATGGTGGAACGTTGCATTGCAACGAAGGTTGTCTAAATATGATAATGGGACATGGTCAAAAATTCTTATTTTAGGGTTTATTACTTCCTTGGGTTTGTAATATCAATAATCCCTTGAGTTTAAAATAGTAAATCTTAGGGCTTATTAATCACTTGGGTTCTTAATATTAGTTTTTTTTGGTTTATTAATCGCTTGGGTCTGTTAATAATTTATATTTATAATATTGATTCGTTGGCTTTATAATATTAATAATCCCTTGGTTTTATTGATCATTTTTGTTTATAATAATAATAATTATGTGGGTTTGTTGATCCATTGGGTTTATAACATTAATCCCTTTAGTTTTCTAATTCTTACTTTTGGTAGTATTAATCCCTTCGGATTATTAAACCCAAATATTATGGCTTAAATATTATTCTAAAGGTTATATATTAATCCCTTATTCTTATAATGTATCCCTTATGTTTATTAACTTGTTGGGTTTATGATATTAAAAATCCCTAGGGTTTATTTCTCCCTTAGGTTTATAATATTAACAGTCATGTGGTTTTATCAATACTCTGGGTTTAATATATTAATTCACATGCTTTATTAATACCTTATGTTTTCAATATTGATCCCTTGTGTTTTTTGATCCCTTAGGTTTATAATGTTTATCCCTTTAGTTTATTAATTCATTGGGTTTATAATATTAACAATCCCTAAGGTTGATTAGTCACTTGGGTTTATAATATTAATAATCATGTGAGTTTATCAATCCTTTGCATTTATAATATTAATTTATACACTTTATTAATCACTTTTGTTTTTAATATTGATCCCTTAGGTTTTTAATATTTATCCCTTGGGTTCATCGATTTCATGGGTTTATAATATTAAACCCTTGGGTTTATTAGTTATTTTGGTTAATAATATTATTAATTCCTTGGGTTAATTAATCCGTTGAGTTTAAAATATTAATTCTTGGGGTTTATTAATTTCTTTGGTTTTTTATATTAGTTTGTTTGGTATATTGATTCCTCATGATTATTAATCGCTTGGGTTTATTAAATATTGTATTTATAATATTAATCTATTGGGTTTATAATATTAATTATCCCTTGGGTTTATTGATGCTTTGTGTTTATAATATTAATAATTCTCTCGGTTTTTTTATCCATTTCGTTTATAACATTGATCCCTTGAGTTTTCTAGTTCTTTGGGTTGGTAATATTAATCCCTTGGGTTTTTAAATCCCAATATTAAATGTTAAATATTAGTCCTACATTTTAATATTAATCCATGGTCCAATATCACATTATTACAATAATTGTCTCAATATGAAAATCAAGCATGGTAAACCATTGGCAATCATCTTTAGCCATGGTCGATCATGGTATACCATGTTTGAATGTCACATTGTGACAAAGATTTTTTCAATATGAAAATCAATCATGGCCAGCCATGTTCATCCTTGGTCGAATGTCGCATTGTGAGAAATATTGTCTTAATGTTTAAATAAACCATGGTAAACCATCTTTATTTCATGACTTATAGTATTTATCTAAGAGTTTATATACTTAGGGTTTAAAATATAAATCACTTATGTTTAATATTATTCCCTTGGATTTATAAACCCTTCTTTTTTTAGTATTTATCCCTTGGGTTTACTATTTCGTTTGGTTTTTAATATCAATATGTTGGGTTTATTGATCTAAGGGTTCATATTCCAAGGGTGTAAATTATTCATAGGTTTTATAATATTAACCCTTGGATTTAATATAAATCCCTTGAGTTTATAATCATAGATAACCATGGTCCAACGTTACATCGTGAAAAATATTTTGTCAATATGAAAATCAACCATGGTGGAACGTTTCATTGTGAGAAATGTTGTCTCAATATGAAAATGGGTCATGGTCAACTATGTTTGTTTTAAGGTTTATTAGTTCCTTGGGTTTATAATATCAATAATCCCTTGATTTTAAATATTAAATATTAGGGTTTATTAATCACTTGTGTTTTTAATATTATTTTTTTGGGTTTATTGATTCCTTGGGTTTATTAATCACTTGGGTTTATTAGTCATTTATATTTATAATATTGATCTGTTGGGCTTATAATATTAATAATACCTTGGGTTTATTGATCATTTTTGTTTATAATACTATTAATTCCTGGGTTTGTTGATCCATGGGTTTATAAAATTAATTCCTTGATTTTTCTAATTCTTTCAGTTGGTAATATTAATCCTTAGGTTTATAATGTCGATCCCTTTCGTTTATTAACTTGTTGAGTTAAGTTTATGATATTAACAATCCCTAGGGTTTCCTAATCTCTTGCATTTATAATATTAATAAGCATGTTCGATTATCAATCCTTTGGGTTTAAAGTATTAATTCCCATACTTTATTAATCCATTATATTTTTAATATTTAATCCTTGCATTTTTTGATCCCTTAGGTTTATAATATTTTCCCCTTGGGTTTACTAATTCCTTGGTTTTATAATATTAAATGGTTGGGTTTATTTGTTCCTTAAGTTTACAATATTAATAATTCCTTTGGTTCATGATTTAATCCCTTGAGTTTAAAATATTAATTCATGGGCTTTATTAATCGTTTGGGTTTTTAATATTAGTTTGTTGAGTTTATTAATTGCTTAGATTTAGTAATGATTTGTATTTATAATATTAATGTATTTGGTTTATAATATTAATAAATCATTGGGTATATTCATCCCTTGTGTTTTTAATATTAATAATCCCTTGGGTTTATTAAACCCCAATATTAAGCATTAAATATTAGTTATAAGGTTTAATATTAATCCCTTGTTTTCTAATAATTTCGGTTAGTAATGTTAATCCTTAGTTTTTAGTATTAATAATTGGTTGGGTTTATTATACCCTAATATTAAGGGTTAAATATTAGTCTTAGGGTTGAATATTATTCCATTAGTTTTATGATGTTTATCCATTTAGTTTATTAATTCCATGGGTTTGTAATATCAAAAATCCCTAAGGTTTTTGTATCACTTGGGTTAATAATATTAATAATCATGTGAGTTTGAAAATCCTTTGTGTTTAAAATATTAATTCCTAGGCTTTATTAATATTTTGTGTTTTTAATATCGATCCCTTGGAATTGGTGGTCCCTTAGGTTCTTAATATTTATCCCTTGGGTTTATAATATTAAACCCTTGGGTTTATTAGTTCTTTTGGTTTATAATATTAATAATCCTTTAGGTGTATTAATCCATTGAGTTAAACATATTAATTCTTAAGGTTTATTATTTTTTTGGGGGTTTTATATTAGTTTGTTGGGTTTACTAATCACTTGGATTTATTAATCATTTGTATTTATAATATTAATATGTTGGGTTTATAATATTAATAATCCCTTAGATTTATAATGTCTATCCCTTTGGTTTATTAACTTGTTGGGTTTATAATATTAACAATCCTTGGGTTTATTGATCCCTTGGGTTTATAATATTAATAGTCGTGTGGGTTTATCTATCCTTTGTGTTTCAAATATTAATCACTAGGATTTATTAATCCCCTATGTTTTAAATATTGATCACTTTCACTTTTTTTATCCCTTAGGTTTATAATAATTTTCCCTTGAGTTTATAATATTAGAAGCTTGGGGTTATAATATTAATAATTCATTAGGTTTATTGATCCCTTGTGTTTATAATATTAGCAATCCCTTTGGCTTATAATAATAATAATCCCTTGGGTTTAATAAACTCCAATATTAAGTGTGAAATACAAGTTGTATGGTTTAATATTAATCCCTTGTTTCCTAATTTGATTCCTTGGGTTTTTTAATCCTTTATGTTTATAATATTTATTTGTTGGGTTTACTAATTGATTGAATTTATAATATTAAACTATTGGTTTTATTATTCATTTCCGTTTATAATATTAATAATCATCTGTGTTCATCAATCCACAACAAGAAAAGCTCTTTTTTAGCACCATAAGTTAGCACCACTTACGTTATGTGGTGTTAATGCAGTGTAAATGTTTATGTATCATATTAAAAATGGAGTATATCGCCATAAGTTAGCACCACTTAAGTTATGTGGTGTTAATGTGGTGTAAATGTTTATGTATTATATTAAAAATAAAGTATATCACCATAAGTTAGCACCACTTAAGTTATGTGGTGATAATGTGGTGTAAATGTTTATGTATTATATCAAAAATGAATTATATCACTATAAGTTAGCACCACTTACGTTATGTGGTGTTAATGTGGTGTAAATTTTTATGTATCATATTAAAAATGAAGTATATAACCACCATATTTGATGGACAAGTTAGCACCATTCTTACTATGTGGTGTTAAAATGAAATATCTTTTTATTGATATAATTGGAAGTGGAGTATATCACCATATATTTAAAGAAGTGGTGTATGCTATATTGTCAAGTTCTATAAAGTAGGGTAGTTAACTTTGTGTTTTCCATGTTGGCATGTACAAGTGGATTTATTAATGTGAATTGTCACCATAACTATAAAAAAATTACAAATATTTATATTATGAATATATAAATTAGAACTAAACTCACAAATATTTATTTTATAATATTTATTTGTTTGTCATGTTTACATGTAAAACTAAAATTCAAAGTAATTGTTTTCTAAATATTTTATTTCAATTATATAATTTTTATATTATTCTCATATTGCACCATAAATATAACAAAGTCAAAGTAAGTGTTTTCTAAATATTTCATTTCAATTATTTACTTTTTATATTATCCTCATGAGAAAATAAATACAAAAAACCATAATACATAATTATTTATTTTATGAGTAATTAAGATAAATGTTTTTATATTATTGTAATTTCAAAAGAAAATAAGGGTGAATTTGATGGAGTTGGGTTACTCTTTTTTGGAAGAACTCCTATTCCAAAGGTTGAAAATGTATCTTTGTGAGGGTATTTTTTAAGCGCTCCATCAAATATTTTAAAAGGTCCATCTAGGACTAAATAAAACCTTGAATTAAACTACATAAATCCATCGTGCTATGGAGCTTGATGGAGACACATAGCTTGATAGAGCTATAATATGTACATGTGCCATTAATTTTTTCTTCAACTTAATGATAGTGTTTTATGGGCTCATGGCATTGAGAATCCAATAGTATTGCACATGGTATAGTATGGTTTGCATTTTTATATTATACTTAGTATATTTTTTATTATTTCATTACATATATGTATGTATGTAATGCTAGAATTTGTTATTGTTATTAATTTTATACATTTTATAGTGTTTTTTTTTGTAAGCTTGGTAGGACTCCTTTTTCATTCATTTTATAAACAAAAAACAACTAGATTTATCAGTTTGGTGTTCTCAACCCACCCTGAGCAGGGAACCGAGTCTGTTGGCCACCTGACGGGATGGTATTCCATCCAAAAAAATAAGGTTTTGAGTCTATCATACCAAACCAACAAAGCCTCAATACTCACACATATACAGTTTCTCACAGATTGACTAACATATTTACTAGATCCTTGAAAGTTAAATGTTAACCACATATAAGTACTAGGAAAAAAGGAAGATTAAAACAGTCATGAACTACTCAGCCTCATCTGGAACCAAGGCTGACTCCACTGGTGCCAGATCCTGAACCGAGGTACCAGCCTGCTCAAAAGGCTTGGAAATACACAGGAGGTGGTAGTCAATATGCGCGAGGCGCCCATCCTATTTCCTCAGCTGGAACTTGATCTTGTCGAACTCCCTCTTTTAGTCTGGGAAGTCTTGTGCTAATTTCACCAGGCTCATAGAGATCTACTTCAAGGATTTGCCAAGGATGCTCTTCATAGACCAATAAAGATACATCGTATTCTTGAATTATGTTAGTATGCCCCTTGTTTGTCCCAAATCTAGTATTAAACCTCTCCATTCCTTAGTATCCATCTTTGTATCTACATGTCTATGTATGTCCGCTTCCCATTTTTCAATGAGCTTTTGAATTTCCTGTGATGTTTTCTCGTGGTATACTTTCGCTACCTTTTGGATCACATCGATTGTAGGCCTCCTTCCTCTCGGCTTGCTCAGGGGTGAGATGGGTTGGGCTTCTACCACCATCCCTTTATCTTTCTGGCCATGACCTCAAGTTGCAGGGCTCTTGGAATGGTCATGAGCTGTAGGATTCTTAGAGCATGCCATCCCATAATCTTTGACTAGGTTTTCGGGTAGGTGACATGTCCACACAATCAAAGAAGGGCATAATTCCATATAATGAAAATGATCAAAGGTCCATGCATCCCAGTTATCAGAAGAAAGGTGACCCGGGGGCCTCTTCCCAAGACTTCTCCCCTGCTCGTCCCTCTGCGAACCCATCGCCCTCATACCCTACTTAATTTCTGCCACCCCCTGTCCTTGATGATCGCATGCACCCCATAAATTATCCCCATAACCCAAAGATCTCCTGCCTTCCTTAAATCTCTTGACCTCACTTCTGGTGTCCTCTCTCTCATCATTCCTCCCACCCTCGAAATTGAGAAAGGAGGCGTCGATACCCATTTATCAGGCCTGGGTGGAATTCCCTCTCCCATTCCTCATGTGCACTGAGCTCAAGTAGCTCAAGGTGGTATAAATCAGAAAATCCTCTAAACTAAACACAACCCATGACTGCTCCTTAACTCTATACCCTAGCAGGATTGCCCGACCCCTCACCATTCCATTTTGTTGGCATCCCTTACCTAACAGACTCACACTCGGGTGAAATTTGAGGCCATTCCCAATTCCTACTCTAACACAGAGGCAAAGACCCAAAAGAACCCCAACCTTCCTCCAACCAAAGTCGTAATGGTTTTGCTCTCCCCTACCTAACATAAGACTATAATATTCTAGCTTAATCACATTAAGCTCCCATAGAGACCAACCTAAATCATAAAACATAAACATGGCATGAACAAGGGAGAGGAAACCAAGTACATACATGAGTTTCATCATGGTGGAAGTGCAATGGAGGTTTGTTATCCCACTGTCATGCTTGCATCAAAGTCTTTCATCATAAAAAAACCCCCACGCCTTCCTCCACCCTATTTTAAGGTCCATGCACGGGCCTCTGTCTCGCTACCTCACCTCATGCTACATGTGACAGTACAAATTTCCACCCTTGCCACTCATGTGGAAGGTGGTTGGCTTTAACCCCAGGGACACTACCATTAACACTGATGGGAGTGACGATATTTTTTCATTACACCCTAATCAGGGAGCTGAGTCCGAGAACTGTCAATGAGCTTTGCCCTCTGACCTGTCCTGCTCTTTGATGCTCTGCATCTTGATCCATCGTTCTTCCGCAAGATTAGGATTCATGATTAATTCAATAGGTTCATTCAGGTGAGCACAACCACAATTTTCTAGGAGTTCAGCTGCTATGTTTCCTTCCCTCATTACATGGGTGATAATGATATAATCAAATTTATTGTTTTTCTCCTCCAATTCCTGCACATGTGAAGAATTACGCCATATTTGGCTTAGTTTTCCCCATTTCGTTCCTTGATTAAGTTTTTTGAGAGTGTTCATAACCAACTAAGAGTCTCCTTCGATTACTAGCTTTCTGTTTCCTAGACTGATGGCCAAGGGGAGACCTTGGTGCACTCCTATGAATTATGCTTCATTATTGCTGGAAAAGCCACATGAGTCATCATATATGAATCTTGTTATGCCATGATGATCTCGAAAAATCCCTCCAACCCCTGCTTACCCCAGATTTCCTTTCGAGGCTCCATCAAAGTTGAATTTGATGAATCCTTTTACAAGAGATTTGAAGATCCTGATGGTGTCCCCTATGTCAGGGATAAATTTCCAAGAGGCTGGGGAGACCATGCTAGGCACTAGGTGGAGGCCCTAGAGAATTCGTTCTTCCAGAGGAGTCATTTTCCAATCATCTGGCATACATTTCTCCCAGAGTATGCACTAGTAGAAAATGATGAAATTAGTGACTAGGTGACTAAAAAAGTTACTCACCACAATTATTTCAAGTGAATCACTACTAAATTTGATCAATTTTAAGTGATCAAACTAAAAATGACTAATTTAAATGAATAATTTAGTCTAGGGTTAAAATATACGACTAGATGATATTATTGTACCAGCTAACGCACGCTGTGACAGGTCGAGAGCGAGATGACATACCTGTGACCTCCCAGATGCCATGGCATCAAGAGGGGGACCCGAGGCTCCCCTTTCTCATCCTATAGAAGTCCTTGCATTCAAGAAACTGATAGTATCCAACAACAAGCACCCTTTGATTGAATCTCAAAAAATGTTGGTGAAGAAGTTGGATAGCATCCCTTCGGTGGCCCTTCAAATCGATGAAACTTGTCAATCTGCATTGAACCTAGATGAAAGAGGGCTCATTGGATAGTTTAATGGCCTCTAGCCCTCTCCCAAAGCTATGGAATACTGTTGTGAAACCAGCTCCAAAAATAGAAGAAAAGAGATATCAGCGCCTTAGAAATAAGCCACTTCGAGGGGGCAACCTCCAATACATTACATGAATGAACAATTATTTGATGATACAAATGAAAAAACCTCCTTTCTATATATAGGAGTCCATAGGGCGACAATGTAATCCTATTGGGGCCACAATATAATCCTATCTGATAACAATAATAACAATAAGGGAGATATACTAATAACAATAAGGGGCTAAAATAGTAATATAGGGACCTAACATGCCCCTCTCCTTCAAAAAAAATTTGTCCTCAACGCTTCAGTAACTCTGGGTGCTTCTGTATAAAATTCTCATCCTCCCATGTAGAATCTTCAGTGGGTAAGTTCTTCCATTTGATGAGATACTCTGAAATTGATTGATTTCGTAGCTATCGAGTTCATTTTTCTGTGACCACTTCAGGTTCCAATATGATTTTTCCTTCCTCATCAAGTTCTAGAAATATTTTCTGAACTGGAATATTTTCACCTATAACCTTCTTTAAGCTTGAAACATGGAAAATTGGGTTCATTCGCGAAGAATAAGGAAGCTCCAATTTGTATGCCATAGTACCAATATTTTGCAACACCTTGTACGAACCATAGTACTTTGGTGATAATTTATTATCCTTATTAGCTTGCTTGAGGGACATTTTTTTGTATGGTTGTAGTCGTAAAAATACTGAGTCTCCTACATCAAAACTTCTTTCGCTACGATGTTGATCTGCCTGTTGTTTCATTTGATTTTGTGCCAAATTTAGGTTATCCTTTAAGAGTTGGAGAAATTCTTGTTGATGCTTGATGTGATCTTCCACTGCTTGAACCTTAGAATTTTCTCTTAAAGATGATGTGATGGATGGTGGATGATATCCATAAAGTGCCATAAATGGGGTCATTTTTGCTGCAGTATGGAAGGAAGTGTTATACCACAATTCAGCGAGAGGTAACCACTTGACCCATTGTGTTTGTTTATCAGATACAAAACAACGAAGATATCCTTCCAAACATTTATTTACTATCTCAGTTTGACCATCATATTGAGGATGATAAGATGAGCTATGAGCTAATTGAGTACCCAAACAAGAAAATGACTCCGTCCAAAAATTTCCAGTAAAAATGGGATCTCTGTCGCTCACAATAACCCTTGGGCTTCCATGTAGCTTTTGAATTCTGTCCATAAATGTAGTAGCAACTGTACTTGCTTTAAATGGATGACATAATGCACAAAAGTGTGCATACTTGGTAAGTCTATCAACTACCACCATGATGACACTCTTTCCTTCAGACTTAGGTAAACCTGTGATAAAATCCATTGAAATCTCCTCCCAACATTGACTTGGAATGGATAAAGGTTGTAGAAGACATGGGGTCTTAATTGTCTCAACTTTATTCTGTTGGCAAACCAAACATTCCGCCACAAACTTTTGAATATCAGATTTAAGGCCATCCCAAAAAAATTCTTTCTTCACCCTGTGGTAAGTTTTTAAAAATTCTGAGTGTCCTCCTAAAGGAGAAGTGTGCAATTCCAGAAGAATCTTTTGTTTTAGTTGGGAATTCTTACAAAGATATAAGCGATCTTTGTACCATAAGGAATCATTTTTCCAAATAAATGTATCAGATGTACTAGGATCTTGCTGCAACTTTTGAATGAGTGTCCACACTTCTTTGTCCCTCTTCCATTCATCCCTTGCTTCGGTTATCCAATCTGGTTGGATAATAGAAATGGCACAAAGCAATGCTTCCACCTCTTCATTTTTTCTTGAGAGTGCATCTGCAACAACATTTAGCTTCCTTTTTTTGTAGATTAATTCAAATTCATAACCCAGCAGATTTGTGACCCATTTTTGCTGCTCTTCTGAAGATAGTCTTTGTTCCAAAAAGTGTTTAAGACTATCATGATCAGTTTTTACCTTGAAGTGTCTTCCCATTAGGTAAGTTCGCCATTTCTTTAGTGCATGCAGTATTGCTAACAATTCCTTCTCATAAATAGGTTTCTGTAAATAATTTCCTTTGATTGGACGACTTTCAAAAGCAATGGGTCTTCCTTCCTGCATTAAAACAGCACCAATTCCATTTCCTGAGGCATCACATTCCACAATAAAGGTTTTTGTGAAGTCTGGCGTAGCTAAGACCGGTGCTAGGCACATTGCCTCTTTAAGATGTTCGAAGGCCTTAGTTGCTTCAGGATTCCATGAAAATGCATCTTTCTTCAATAATGTTGTTAGAGGTGTTGCTATTCTCCCATAATTCTTAACAAACTTGCGATAATACCCTGTTAAACCAAGAAATCCTCGCAACTTCTTTATAGTTGTGGGGACTTTCCATTCCTTAATGGCTTTAATTTTGTTAGGGTCTACCTTAACACCCTTGTGAGATACAATATGACCCGGATATTACACCTCTTGTACTCCAAAGAAACATTTGGATGATTTTTCATATAATTGCTTCTCCTACAATAGTTTGAGCACCCTGTCAACATGTTGAACATGATCCTTCCAAGACCTGCTGTAGATTAGTATATCATCAAAAAATACTAGAACAAATTTTCTAAGGAAGGGTTTGAAAATGGAATTCATCAACCCTTGAAATGTAGAAGGTGCATTGGTAAGGCCAAAAGGCATGACAAAAATTCATAATGACCCTCATGAGTTTGAAATGTTCTTTTCAGAGTATCTTCAGTCTTCATTCTAATTTGATGATATCCTGAATGAAGATCCAACTTGGTAAAATAAATTGCTCCATGTAATTCATCCAATAATTCATCAATCACAGGAATGGGAAATTTATATTTAATGGTGAGCTTATTATCTTTCCTGGCTTCCCTACAATACCCCGTAATTCGACTTCTTTTCCTTCTGAAAAAAATTCAAGAAAAGTTCTTGAAAATTAAAAGCTATCGTCCCCAAATATTGTAACTATTGTACTCGAAGAAATACAACATGATATATCAAACTTACAAGATAAAGTGCACCAAATTTCTCTATCGCAAAGAGCGATAAAAAATGAAATGGAAGTTTTGAAGAAGGGCATGGAAACTAAGATGGATGGTTTGAAGAAAGGCGTGGAAGCTAAGATGAATGGTTTGGAAGCTAAGATGGATGGAATGGGAGCTAAGATCGATGGAATGGAAGCTAAGATCGATGAAAAAATTGAAAACATAAAAGTAGACATCGAAGGTTTGGCAAAGTTGATACAAGAAATGTTTGCTAATGGCGAAAATATAGTAGAGGAAACTCATGATGAGAAAAAAATAAATGTTAATCATGATTTCATAGACTCTAATGTTGGACGTAATAACCACCATATTCCAAAGATGGATATGAGGAATTTTTATGGAAAGGATCCCGTAACATGGATACTACATATGGAGCAATATTTTGATCTCAATAATGTGCAAAACACACAAAAGGTACGCATTGCAACTTTACATCTAGAGAAAAATACCATTTGTATGGTATCGATGGCTTTTCTCCAGTAAAAAAATTTTCACTTGGTCAATTTTTACGGAGGAAATGATAGCACATTATGAGGATACAAAGAGCAACACCTTCTTTAGAAAATTGATAAATCTCAAACAAAAGGGTTTAGTGTGGGAGCACATTGAGGACTTCCAAAAATAGAAGAAAAGAGATATCAACGCCTTAGAAATAATCCAATTCAAGGGGGAAACCTCCAATACATTACATGAATGAACAATTCTTTGATGATAAAAATGAAAAAACCTCCTTTCTATATATAGGAGTCCATGGGGCCACAATGTAATCCTAGCTGACCTAACAATAACAATGTAAGAGAAAAATAATAACAATATTAGGGTTAGAGGGGGCTACAATAATAACAATAAGGGGGCTACACTAATAACAATAAGGGGCTAAACTAGTAATATAGGGACCTAACAAAGATTGGGTGCAGAGGAACTTGATTCCTTTAGTCTCAGAAGGCATCAAAAGCCACTTTGTAGGCAAAGGATACTTTGATTTTGTTTTTGAGAATGTGGAAGACAGAAGCCTCATCTTCAGGAATGGCCCATATTTTATGGGTCCTAAGGGACTATACTTAAATAAATGGACCCCAAACTTAGATCATGCTCAATATGTGCCTTCAACTATTATATTATGGGTAAGCCTCCCACATCTCCCACCACATTGCTGGAACCAGAAGCATCTCCAAACCATTGGCAATAACCTCAGAAAGCATATTGATCAAGCAGTGAGAAAATATCAATACTCATGTGCACGTATATGTTTTGAGGTGGATTTGGAAGTTGGGCTACTTAAAGCTATCAAACTAACGGTTGCTGACTGGACCCATATCTAGGAGCTATATTATGAGCAGCTTCCATTTAAATGCAGACACTGTCATGGCTATGGCCATTTTGCAAGGCACACTAGTACATTTGGTCAAAATTTCGACAATTTAGTTCCGACACTTTTGACGTATTTCCGGAAATTTCGCCAATTTTTATCAAATTTTCAAATCCCGCCAACAACTGTCGCTCTAGCGACGTTTTTGGAGTATCGTTGAAACAACGATGTTTAGAACAATTGTCAGAATACTGACATTACATGACAAACCATCGAAACATCGAAATTACAGGACAAACCATCAGTATTGTGACATTTAGGAGACCGTCGTCGGTCTTGCGACATTTAAGGAAACCGTTGGTCTTGCGATGTTGAGGGAAAAACTATTGGAATACTGACATTTAAAGGCCTATGATAAAGTTTATATTACAACTATCAAGCTAAATAATTTTATTTGTAATTTTTGTTTGGGGTAGCATTTAGTTTACTACATATCGGAAAACACATGACATTCAATGATGTACTTAAGTTAAAAAAAAAACAATTATAGACATTGTGACTATGCATTTCAAAAGCCTATAGAGAATGTAGGTTTTAATACCTAGAATGAATTTAAATTAATGCATCACTCAACAACTTTTTGTTTTATCTTAAAATTTTGTTTTACCATAGATAGGGGTTGTTTGATCTCATAGTTCACCATTATATGGTGGGACACATTAAGTGTTGACATGAAATGTTGCAGGTTGAGCTCTTAGTGTTGAGGAATATTGTGGATGTTAAAAAGTAAAATATTTGGTTTAGTTTTTTTTTTTTAAAATATCTTCAATAATTTTTTTTTTTAAATTTCGTTTGAGGAAGGTCATAACAAATTTTCTAAGTTGTGACCGCATGAGTGCCTTTTTCACGTTCATGCAGTCCATTTTCCATTTTCTCCCTTGTGCCTTTATTCGATCGAGCACGCCATGTCAGGGCACCCGCCCCAACGCATTCACGTCGGGTCGTTTTGTTTGAGGGTGCCCGCCAGGACGCGTTCGGGTCAGGTCAGGTCATTTTGTTTGAGGGTGCCTACCCAAACGCATTCGGGTTAGGTCAAGTCGTTTCATTTGAGGCTGCCCGCCCAAACGCGTTCGAGTCGTTTCGTTTGAGGGCGCTAGCCCAAACGCGTTCAGGTTAGGTCGGGTCGTTTCATTTGAGGTCGCCCACCCAAATGAGTTCATGTCGTATCGGGTCATTTTGTTTGAGGGCACCGGCCTAAACGTGTTTCAGTTGGGTTGGGTCGTTTCGTTTGAGGGCACTCACCCAAACCCGTTTGGGTCGAGTCGGGTCATTTCGTTTGAGGGCACCCACCCAAACGCGTTTGGGTCGGGTCGTTTCGTTTGAGGGCGGTCGTATCAAATTTTCTAAGTTGTGACCGCATGGGTGCCTTGTGCACGTTCGTGTGGCCTGTTTGTTTTTTTCTCCCTTGTGGCTTCATTTGGTCAGGTGCGCCGTGTGAGGGTGCCCACCCAAACGCATTCGGGTCAGGTCAGGTCATTTCGTTTGAGGGCAGTCGTATCAATTTTGCTAAGTTGTGACCACACAGGTGCCTTTTGAATGTTCGTGTGGCCCATTTTCCATTTGATCCCTTGTGCCTTCGTTTGGTCATGCACACCATGTCGCACTGTCTGAGGGTGCCCGCCCAAATGCGTTTGGTTCAGGTCGTTTCGTTTGAGGGCGGCCATATCAAATTTGCTAAGTTGTGACCGCGCAAGTGCCTTTTGCACATTAGTGCAGCCTATTTACCATTTTCTCCCTTGGGCCTTTGTTTGGTCTGGCACGTCGTGTCATTTCATTTGAGGGCACCAGCCCAAAACCGTTCAGGTCAGGTCGTTTCGGCTGAGAGCGCCTGCCCAAATGCGTTTGGGTTAGGTTGTTTCGATTGAGGGTGCCCACCCAAATGCATTTGGATCGGGTTGTTTTGGTTGAGGGCGCCCATATCAAATTTGCTAAGTTGTGACGACACGGGTGCCTTGTTCATGTTCGTGCGACTTGTTTGCCATTTTCTCCCTTATGCATTCGTTCGGTCGTGCGCATCGTGTCGCAATGTGTGGGGGTGCCCCCCCAAACGCGTTCGGGTCGAGTCGTTTCATTTGAGGGCAACCGTATCAAACTTGCTAAGTTGTGACCACACAGGTGCCTTGTTCAAGTTCGTGTGGCCCGTTTATCATTTCCTCCCTTGTGCCTTCATTCAGTCACGCACATTGTGTCGTTTCATTTGAGGGCGCCCGCCCAAACCTATTCGGGTCAAGTCGTTTCGGCTGAGGGCACCCGCCGAAACGCGTTCAGGTCGGGTCGTTTTAGTTGAGGGAGCCCACCCAAATGCGTTTGGGCTGGGTCATTTCGGTTGAGGGCGCCCGTATCAATTTTGCTAAGTTGTGACTGCACGGGTGCCCTATACACGATCGTGCAGCCCGTTTGTTGGTTTCTCCCTTGTGCCTTCATTTGGTCGGGCACGTCATGTGAGGGCGCCTGCCCAAACATGTTCGGGTTGGGTCAGGTTTCGTTTGAGGGTGACCGTATCAAATTTTCTAAGTTGTGACTGCACGAGTGCCTTTTGCACGTTTGTGTGGCCCGTTTGTCGTTTTTTTCCTTGTGCCTTCGTTCGGTCATGCATGACGTGTCGCACCATGTGAGGGTGCCAGCCCAAACGTGTTCGGGTCAGGTCATTTCCTTTGAGGGCGACCGTATCAAATTTTCTAATTTGTGACTGCACGGGTGCCTTGTGCATGTTCGTGTGGCCTGTTTGCCGTTTTCTCCCTTGTGCATTTGTTTGGTCAGGTGCATCATGTCGTTTCATTTGAGGGTGTCCACCCAAACCCATTCGAGTCAGGTCGTTTTGGTTGAGAGAGCCTGCCCAAATGCGTTCGAGTCAGGTCGTTTCCATTGAGGGCGCCTGCCCAAATGCATTTCGGTCAGGTCATTTTGGTTGAGGGTGCATGTATAAAATTTTCTAAGCTGTGACTGCACGGGTGCCTTGCACACGTTTGTGTGGCTCGTTTGCCATTTTCTCCCTTGTGCCTTCGTTCTTTCATGCACGCTATGTCGCGCCGAGTGAGGGCGCTTGCCCAAACGCGTTTGGGTCGGGTCATTTTGTTTGAGGGGGGATGTATCAAATTTGCTAATTTGTGACCAAATGGGTGCCTTGTGCACGTTCAAGTGGCCCGTTTTTTGTTTGCTCCCTTGTTCCTTAGTTCAATTGGGTGTGTTATGTCATTTTGTTTGAGGGCGCCCACCAAAACCTGTTCGGGTCAGGTATTTTCGGTTGAGGGCGCCTGTCCAAACATGTTTGGGTGAGGTCATTTTGGTTTTGGGCGCCCGCCCAAACACGTTTGGGTTGGGTCATTTAGGTTGAGGGTGCGCGTATCGAATTTTTTAAGATGTGACCACATGGGATCCTTCCGCAAGACGCGTACAGAACAGTGTTCAGGGCGGGGACATTCAGGTCGAGTTGGGTTCACGTAGCGTGTCTGTGTTCAGGACATGCAGAACAATGTTTAAAGGCACGAAATTCATTCATCAGGGTCGAGCTGGGTCAAACGCGACTCGAACACGTTCAAACATTTTTCCAACATAGTATCAGAGCTAACGTGCAAGAAAGAGACTGAAGATCACATCCTAGTGAGTTGTGTCTTGTCACAGTCCTTTGTGCACAAAAAAACTATGAAACTTTGTGCCTTTTTCCTCCTTTATTGATTCGATCCATGCTAAAATTGGCAAGTTACAAATTTAGAACATGTGTTCTGATTGAATATTTAACTGAGTCTAACTGGTTCTCTAAATATTCCTTGCTTCAATCAAGGATTGAAGCTCCCAACTCATCCTCTTCTAACTTGATAACTGCTTCTCGAACTTGTACTCAAACTTAAGAAGGTCCATATAACTGATCCTCCAACACTACGCATGAATTCTCTATCTCCACGAACTTGTCCATGGGCAAAGGAAGACAAATCATGGTCTTTTTGGGTAAGGCACACACCAAAGAAGACCTTCTCTCGCTACACTTTTCAACAATCCCATTGTCCATCTTGATTACATACGATGTCATTGGGTTCATGGTCTTCATATCACGCTTGAATAATTGTGGATTTTTCTCCTAACACCTATCGATTAAGATGATTCATTACATCCCTAGGGTTGACAGGATCACAACTATGTCATCTCCATGAGATCAAGTTTAACGATCACTTTTTTGAGGGAGGTTTTGTTGTTTGTTTTGGGACTCAAGAGGTTCTCTTGTGTCTTTCTCTCATCGATATGATTATAGAGGCCTAGATTTATCTATTCAAGAGTCGATTCTCCCTATACAAGAGACTTTGGATGGCCTCTCCAGACTCAGTACCACTCAGAGAATTGCTTGTTTATTCCAACCTATTTGGGCTCTTTGTGGTGTGAATCCTAGGTGGACTCCTTTTCCTTGGAGTTAGATGGCATAGATTCGTGAGACAATGAAGTTTTCCCACATGGTTAGTAGGCACATCACCTCTGTGATTTTAGAGCTTGATTTTCCTAGTTCAAACTATGGTCTCCTCAGGTTGGCTTGAGTAAGCCAAATCTCCATTGTGAAATTCTTCTCATCAACCTCTATAAATAAGAGAGGAATTAACACCCTCTATAAATAAATGAAGCCTTTCTTGGTTCCATCCCTTTGCCTATTCCTAGTTTTCTGTGTTTTTACTTGTGCATGGTTCAAAATTTCAACTAGTATCCCACAGCAGAAATTCAGTGAACACTAGCGTAGCTGGGATCCCTTGCAACAAAGATGGTAAATGTGATGTAGCTATTTGTAATGCAATGGTGATGATTATGATTATGTCTAATCCTAGATGAGAGAAATTAGGCATGGGATGAGTGGGGCATGTTAGATGATGGGATAAAAGTGAGTCCAATATATATATATATATATATAGACACACACACACACACACACACACACACGGATATATATATATATATATATATATATATATATATATATATATATATATATATATATATATATATATATATATATATATATATATATATATATATATATATATATATAACTTGGCCTTTAATTTTCTTAAGTCCCTTTTGATTATGCATCTGGTTCCCAATGTAACCTTGGGGTGATTCAAATGGTCATTAACACCTAGGGTGTAGGCCTTGGTTCCCCACGAGACCTTGCTTTGAAGGAGCATGTTAAAAACAACCTATGAGAGTATATATGCTTTCATTGTCCTTGGGATTTGGAGATCATGATATCAATATCAGAGTTATGTTGTTGGTTAGAGCTTGTTAGGTGTGCAGGGTTATGTTATTTGTTTGACCTTTCATACTAGAGAGTTAGGGAAATGCTGCTAGCATTGGTTAATTTTTCTTGAGATATGATCATATAGATGATTTAATCTTAGTAAATGTCCACAAATAACTAGAAAAGTAGGTCAATGGGATTAAAATATTTACATTTTATTGAATTTATTAAAATATTAATTATCAATATTTATATTTTATTTGTTTTAATTATATTCTACAAAATTAAATTCTAAATATATTGTGATTTTATATTTAATTAATAATTAAAATAATAAATATTAATGTTTTAATTATTAAAAAAAATTGTTTCAATATTTGTAAAAGTTTGATGGCATGCCACATTTGAAATTCGAAGTCGAACATTGGCATGGGTTAATTTCATTAAAATTACTCTTATGAAAGCCCAAAGTGTAAGAAATACCAAGAAAACTCGCTGTTAGACTGTTCAAGAAGACGAGGTTGAGGTTTTGAGGGCACACTAAAGTCCCCAAAGTCAAACTTGACACCGTATGAAAGCACAAAGTCGAACTTGACACCGTAAGAAAGCCTAAGAAAACTTGTTGTTTGACTGTTCAGGAAGACTAGGTTAAGGTTTTGAGGGCATGCCGAAGTCCCCAAAGTCAAACTTGACACCATATGAAAGCCCAAGAAAACTCACTAGTAAGATTCGAATTTGACACCATAACAAATCCCAAGAAAACTCGTTGTTCAACTGGTTCAGGAAGACGAGGTTGAGGTTTTGAGGGCATGTCGAAGTACCCAAATTTGAACTTGACACCGTATGAAAGCCCAAGAAAACTCGTTGATCTTACTAGGACTGGTTCAGAAAGACAAGGTTTTGAGGGCATGCCAAAGTCTGTCAAAAGTCGAAGTCGGGGAAAGACGAGGTTTTGAGGGCGAAGTTTGTCAAAATTCGAAGTCCAAGAGAGGGCATGGTTGATTTCACCGGTATGAAAGCCCAAGAACAGAGGAAAAATGGATGTTCTTACCGAAACTGGATGTGCTTGTTATTTGGCGCCAAATTTGTTTCTCTCAGGGCTGGGAATTGTTTCTATATAATTACAACTTTTATCATGGATAAAAACACATTAGACAGAACTTGGAGAATTTTGAAGAGGCGGGCAGTAGCAAATTCACAATTGAAGTTTGCATACCCAGAGTCACAGGTTAGTTGGATTTTATATTTTTCTATTTCCTAGCTTTGTATTTTCTCTGTTTGTTTTAAGATATTGTTGATTCATACAAATTTTGTGCCTTTCTAGTAATATCTAAATTTCAACTTTTCATTTAAACCACTTCTACATTTAGTACTTTATTTTCCATAATGACTTCAAAGTTTAATAAGGATAGGCTTCCAACATTGCCAGGTTCTCGTATGGTTATATTGCAACTCTTGAAATACGAAATGTCTAGAGGTTTTTATTTTCTTTGTAAACAGTCCTGAAGTCAAACCTTTCCATTTTCAACAATTAGTACAAAATAAATGCAGTGTGATTTCTTAATAAAATTTTTGGCTAATGATAGTGAAGACCTTGTGCTATCCTGCTTACTAGCTCTCGGAATCTCCCTATACAATTTTGCTTCTTCTACCTTCACCTTTTGCATAGAATATTTATGAGCTATCTTGTATTGCAGATCCACCTGTTTAAGGCTGCAAAATCCTTCTTAGAATCCAACTGCTGAATTAAAAGTAATCATAAGCTGGTGGTTTGTATTGCTTTGATCCTTGAACAACAGCTTCTGAAAATTTGTTGTCTTGGAGCTGTCTAGAAATTTCCAGCCACATGCTTCATAAACATATATTCCCTCCTTGTGCACATCTGAATGCTTCATCAAAACATATGTAAAAATATTTCCACAACCTTTTTAGCTGCAAAAGGAAATCCTTGAGGAAATATTTGTAGCCTTTGTAGCTCCAAAATCATGGTCACCAAAACGACAGAAAGTATGTTAGAAACACAATTCCCTTGATAGATACTGGTTGTATTGTGTACGATTAACCAAGTGATTACACCAAAATATATTTGATCTTAACTGTATTATATGTTAGGATGGATGTGGCCTAAACTAGTCCTCAAGACAGACTTTTCTGAGTTGTTGTAGAAGTAAATCCTTCTCTGTGGCCTAGAGCAGAAAGAGAATCTCCTTCTAGGACAAGTAACCACTTTTATTTCCTACACTATCTTTTAATATCACTATGGCTAGGGCAGGAGGTCCCTTCTAAACCTCTCGGTCCTCTCAAATCCTCCTCCTCATATTGTTGAAGCAGCACCTTCCAGCAGCCTTGTAAATACAAACCCTTCATAAGAACTCTTCAGAATCATTACACTGTTCCTGTTACTTTGAACATGAGGGTAGTGAGGTGGCTCTTCATGTCATTTTCCATGATTTGGTTAAGAAGGTGGAGAGCACATTTTACCATTTTATATGTCACCTGGAATGGGGAAATAGATCTGTGGTTTTTAAATATTATGAGATCTGGTAACAACACATAAAATTGTAAGAGTGTGCCTCTCTCTTTTTTCCATGGAATGTGCCTCTCTTTTTTTTCCATGGAATGTGCCTCTCTGCTCACTAAGCTTAAGTAAGCCATAAGTAAGATACTCTATATCTATAATTAATGATCACCTATCAAGGTTGTACTCATCTTCTACAATGGTAACAACTCATATCCAGTAAAGGTAATGGTTCGTATAAGCTTACCAGATCATGTAGAGTAACTTCTTAGTTAGATTCATAGTGTTCATTGGTCACTACTTAGCCACAATCCAAGCAATACAATATGGAAGCTTTTCTTTCTATAAACTTGAAACCTCTACTAGTCCATAATGATAGTGATTTGATTAGGTAAAGTAAGTAACACTTGTTTCTCTATAACTACTTACTATTGGTTCCATTGATATGGCTTACATTAGACTCAATACTCGATCTCTATTATTCCCATGGTTGATAAGTAATAGCTATATTAGTGAAAACTAGTTAGAATAGATAAGATTTTATTATGTGAATTAAACACATTCGAGAGTACATGATATGTTTCAATAAAGCTTACAAGGAGTAACAACTTTGAATAGATGGGATTAGTACCAAGCAGCTTAGATATGATGAAGATCGTAATCAAGATATCAATATAATGATCTCGGTATAAGTATACATAATACATACCTTACATAGGTAATCCTAGTCATATATGTTACAATTCTTAGACTAATTACTATTGTTACATATAAGTAGACATAAGCTTATATCCATAATAAAGTATAATCAATCATAATAGAGTAGAATCCATAAAAAGTTGTCACGGTGTTCATTACTGGCATACCATTAATGTGGTAATAGCTTTCAAAATGAACAACTATACATTACATTAAGTGGGCTTTTAGGAGAATCATTTATAGATTCCCTAGGGTATCCTGGGTGGTCTCTCATGTTGGCAGCTTTTGTCCTGGGCAACTGCATGCAAAATGTTTGTAGGGATATTCAGAACTCCAGTGTGATACTCCTGCATTGTACATCATTGTGGCTCCACCTTCACCTCAATTATTCACGTTATTGCTACAACAAGGTCTTCATATACACCAAATATACTTGATCTTAATTGTACTATATGTTAGGATGGATGTGGCCTAAACTAGGCCTCAAGACAGACTTTTCCGAGTTACTGTAGAAGAAAATCCTTCTCTGTGGCCTAGAGTAGAAAGAGAATCTCCTCTCTGTTTTTGCCATGGAATATGCCTCTCTGGTCACTAATCTTAAGTGAGCCACAAGTAAGATACTGTATATATGTAATTGGACTTACTCCAAAATTCAAATAGTAATTTCGTACTAAGTATTTCACAAACATCATTTCAAATATTTTACATGTGACTTGATCAAAGATGAGTCTCCACTAAGAATCCACCTACAACAATTCCATACACTTATATATGTCTAATACAATAATTAGTTCACAATGTGTACAGTTTCTGTTGTCTCCTTTCTTTCGTGCATGTGAGTATCTGCAATGGTATCTAACAATGCCCATATCAACAAAAAATCAACTCACAAAGGCTTATCTAGTTCATGCACCAAATCCAAGAACAACATGCTATAAGGAGAAGCATGAAAAAGTTTAGAAATACTAATTGCGATAACAATTACCATCTTCAAGTAGGTATTGGTATGTGGATTAACAAGGACGCTAGTGGGATTGCTACAAAACTTGAATAACAATTTAACCAATTACAACAGAATCAGTATTATTTCCCTTTACTATTGGAAATTAACAAAGATCTGCCAGATAACGTAACAATCCTAATCCCATATTCCATTATGTATTGGGATGTGGATTAACAAGGATTTTAGTGGGCTTTCTACAAAACCTGAATAACAATTTAAGCAATCACTATTGAACCAGTATTATTTACCGTAATTGTTGGAAAATAACAAAGTTCTTCCCCATAATGTAACAGTCCTAATCCCATAACAAGGAAGACTGATAACACGACATTAGAAAGTGAGCAAATTACATAAGGCATCAATGATAAAGAATGTATGTATAGATCAACTATACTTAGTTGAGCAGTGATCATAAACAAGTTAATAATCAGTAACTTACTAGTGAAGACATTCAAACAGATGCACTTAAAAGAAGGTAAGTTCCAACTATGGGATACTCACCGTGTGATCTTTGGACCCAAAAGCTAACATAATATGTCCAGAAAAAACAACATTATCTAGACAAAGAACTATGTCTGTGTGTCCTGGCAACTCATATACACATGTCATGTATGAAAGGTCATAAATAAAGTAATTTTGGAGTAAGTCAAATAACTTGAGGTTGGGCTGTAGTGAGACGACTATTTGTAGGCTTGTCTAGCCTATTAGGGAGGGCTCCTTTAACCTTTCCATTGATACATTCTACCTCCAATTGTTGTTCATGGACTGAATTATCATATTGATCCATGTGTGCTTATCTAAGATTTCCCCCCTTTTGATAGCATCTTCAACGTATATTCTAGATGGTTCACATTCATTATTAGCCTCCATAATTTGTATAAAATTCCTTATTGAAAAACCAGAAGTAGAAGATTGCAACTCCTGAAATATGAAATGTCTAGAGGTTTTTATTTTCTCTGTAAATAGTCCTGAAGTCGAACCTTTCCATTTTCAACAATTAGTAAAGAAGAACTGCAAGGTCATTTCTTAATAAAATGTTTGGCTAATGATAGTGAAGACCTTGTGGTATCCTGCTTACTAGCTCCCAGAATCACCCTATACAGTTTTGCTTCTTCTTCCTTCACCTTTTTCATAGATGATTCATGAGCTATCTTGTATTGTAGCTCCACCTATTTTGGGCTGCAAAAACATTGTTAGAATTCAACTGCTGAATTAAAAGTACTCATAAGCTAGTGGCTTGAATTTCTTTGATCCTTGAACAACAGCTTGTCAAAAATTGTTGTCTTGGTGGTGTCTAGAAATTTCCATCCACATGCTTCATAAGGATATACATATAGTCCCTACTTGTGCACATGTGAATGATTCATCAAAACATATGTAAGAGTCTTTCCACAACATTTGTAGCTGCAAAAGGAAATTCTTGGGGAAATCTTTCTAGCCTTTGTAGCTCCAAAACCATGGTCACCAAAACAATAGAGAGTATGTTAGAAACACAATGCCATTAATATATACTGGTTGTATTGTGTACGATTAACCAAGTGGTTACAACAAGCTCTTGTATTACCAATAGTGAAATCACTGTGATTATGTGTTTACTTACCTTATTGATGTAATTGATTACACTCAACTCCTTGAACAAGTACAACTAATCTAAGCTATGTGTGCTAGTTTCACTAGTTAGCATAAGAGATCGAACACATTGGTTTCATGATAGTTTGATTGAATACGGAAACATATGTCATGTCTCTAAGTCTAATAGAGCTCACCTTTATTACATAATCAATGGTACTTGGAATATGATGATTATCACAACTTGAACCACAGGGTAAGGGTAATAAAGCTTACTTACCTGATCTCTCCATAACTAGAGCTTATTGATTATGTCTATACTTACTGGTCACTAAGCTTAAGTAAGCCATAAGTAAGATATTGTATATCTGTAATTACTGATCACCTATCAAGGTTGTACTCATCTTCTACAATGGTAACAACTCATATCCAATAAAGGTAATGGTTCGTATTAGCTTACTAGATCATGTAGAGTAACTGCTTAGTTAGAGTCATAGTGTTCATTGGTCACTACTTAGTTATAGTCCAAGCAATACAACATGGAAGCTCTTCTTTCTAGAAACTTGAAACCTCTACTAGTCCATAATGATAATGATTTGATTAGGTAAAGTAAGTAATACTTGTTTCTCTATAACTACTTACTACTGGTTCCATTGATATGGCTTACATTAGACTCAATGCTCTATCTCTATTATTCCCATGGTTAATAAGTACTAGCTATATTATTGAACACTTGTTAGAATAGATAAGCTTTTATTGCGTGAATTAAACACATTGGACAGTACATGATATGTTTCAATAAAGCTTACAAGGAGTAATAGCTTTGAATAGACGAGATTAGTACTAAGCAGCTTAGATATGATGAAGCTGGTAATCAAGCTATCAGTATAATGATCTCGGTATAAGTATACATAATACATACTTTACATAGGTAATCCTAGTCATATATGTTACAATGCTTAGACTAATTACTACTCTTCCGTATAAGTAGACATAAGCTAATATCCATAATAAAGTAGAAATTAGAATCAATCATAATAGAGTAGAATCTGTAACAAGTTGTCACAAGTGTTCATTACTGACATAGTTGGAGTCAATGAATCCCATTAATGTGGTAATAGCTGTGAAAATGAACAACTATACATTACATTAACTGGGCTTTTAGGAGAATGATTTATAGATTCCCCAGGGTATCTTGGGTGGCCTCTCATGTTAGCAGCTTTTGTCCTGGGCAACTGCATGCAAAATGTTTGCAGGGATATTCAAAACTCCAGTGTGATACTCCTGCATTGTACATCAGTATGACTCCACCTTCACCTCAATTATTCACGTTATTGCTACAACAACTACAACAAGGTCTTCATATACACCAAAATATATTTGATCTTAACTGTATTGTATGTTAGGATGGATGTGGCCTAAACTAGGCCTCAAGACAGACTTTTCTGAGTTGTTGTAGAAGTAAATCCTTCTCTGTGGCCTAGAGAAAAAAGAGAATCTCCTTCTAGGACAAGTAACCACTTTTATTTCCTGCACTATCTTTTGAGATCATTGTGGCTAGGGCAAGAGGTCCCTTCTAGACCTCTCGTCCCTCTCAAATCCTCCTCCTCATACTGCTATATTAGCACCTTCCAGCAGCCTTGTAAATACAAACCCTTCATAAGAACTCTTCAAAATCATTACACTGTTCCTGTTACTTTGAACATGAGGGCAGTGAGGTGGCTCTTCATGGCATTTTCCATGATTTGGTTAAGGAGGTGGAGAGCATATTTTACCATTTTATATGTCACCTTGAATGGGGAAACAGATCTGTGGTTTTGAAATATTATGAGATCCGGTAACAAAACAGAAAATTATAAGAATGTGCCTCTCTATTTTTTTCATGGAATGTGCCTCTCTGGTCACTAAGCTTAAGTAAGCCACAAGTAAGATACTATATATCTGTAATTGGACTTACTCAAAAATTCAAATAGTAATTTCGTACTAAGTATTTCACAAACATCATTGCAAATATTTTACATGTGACTTGATCAAAGATGAGTCTCCACTAACCCTCCACCTACAACAATTTCATACACTTATATATGTCTAATACAATAAGTAGTGAAAAATGTGTACAGTTTTTGTTGTCTCCTTTCTTTCGTGCATGTGAGTATCTGCAATGGTATCTAACAATGCCCATATCAACAAAAAAGAAACTCACCAAGACTTATCTAATTCATGCACGAAATCCAAGAAAAACATGCTACAAGGAGAAGCATGCAAAAGTTTAGAAATACTAATTTGGAGAAAAATTACCATCTTCAAGTAGGTATTGGTATGTGGATTAACAAGGATGCTAGTGGGATTTCTACAAAACTTGAATAACAATTTAACCAATTACAACGAAATCAATATTATTTCCATTTACTATTGGAAATTAACAAAGATCTGCCACATAACGTAACAATCCTAATCCCATCTTCCAGTATGTATTGGGATGTATGTATTGGGATGTGGATTAACAAGGACATTAGCGGGCTTGCTACAAAACCTGAATATAAATTTAAGCAATCACTATTGAACCAGTATTATTTATCTTAATTGTTGGAAAATAACAAAGTTCTTCCCCATAATGTAACAGTCCTAATCCCATAACAAGGAAGACTAATAACATGGCATTAGAAAGTGAGAAAATTACATAAGGCATCAATGATAAAGAATGTATGTACAGATCAGCTATATTTAGTTGAGAAGTGATCTTAAACAAGTTAATAATCAGTATTTACTAGTGAAGACATTCAAACAGATGCACTTAAAAGAAGGTAAGCTCCAACTATGGGATACTCACCGTGTGATCTTTGGACCTAGAAGCTAACAGAATATGTCTAGAAAAAACAACAGTATCTAGACAAAGAACTATGTCTGTGTGTCCTGGCAACTCATATACACATGTCATGGATGAAAGGTCATACATAAAGTAATTTTGGAGTAAGTCCAATAACTTGAGGTTGGTCTGTAGTGAGACGACTATTTGTAGGCCTGTCTGGCCTGTTAGGGAGGGATCCTGTAACCTTGCCATTGATGCATTTTGCCTGCAATTGTTGTTCATGGACTGAATTATCTTATTGATCCATTAGAGTTGCAGTCCAACCATGGAATGTGCCTCTCTGTTTTTTTCAAACAAATGGGGTATGAAAGCACTCTGAAATCAACAATGCCTTATGGTTGGCAGGGGGGATTTAATAGGACCAATGATAGCCAACATAAATGATAAGTGGAAGAGGATGAATATTGGAACAATTGGAGATTGAAGAACATCTCAAGGAGGGAAAATCAGATTCAAGAAATGGCCAAAACTGAGGCCTATAAAGTCCAGTGCTTGGAGATATGATTAGTTGTCTGAGAAGAGAAAAGGATGGTGGTAGAATAGTTGTAGAGTATAAACTGGTGAGAGAGGCTATGGAGAGAAGAAAAGCAGAGAGTAGATAGTGAGGTCAGAGAGATTGATGAAACATCTTTGTGTTGTAAAGATTCTATAGAACTTTCTGCAGTGTGATTTAATATACTGATTGAATCCAGAGTTGAATACTATACCTGTGAAGTTTATTGTTCAAAAATCTTTTGAAATTAACACAAAGAAAAAAAATTTCTCCCAATTTGTGTATTAGAAAGCTTGAAGAGAACTTTATGTAGGTGGACTTGATGCACTGGTAATTTGAAGTGCTTGCCCTTCCCTCTACCTATGTTTGATGCAACTTCTAATATTAATTGTCTGTGCTTAATTTGCAGTACCTTTTCTTCTACAAGAAGAGCTGCTACTCAAAGTAAATCATATATATTGAATTAAAATCTTACTAAATTTGTGCTTGAAAGAGACTCAAGATTCATCTATATGCAGTTACTTCAGATAAATATGACTTTCTTAAAGACTTAATTTTGTCTCCAAAAGGCAAAGCTAGTCTCCTTGGAAATAACTATGAACTTGAGTAAAATATGTGTTGTCTTTAGCATATGTGCAAGCCTTAAAATCTCCCTTTGAAAATATGCTAGGCTGATTAAGAGCGTTGTTATTGGATAACTTCAAGATTTATTTTCTTATTTTTATAAGATTTCTTTTATACACAAAAGCAACAATTAATTCATAAGAAGAATCGTGCCATCTTGAGCCTAATCTCTCCTAGAAAGTGTTGAAAATTGTAACTAGGTTCGGTCTTCATAAATGTAATTGAGTCTCTATGCAATGTACTTGTCAAAAGAACAAAGAAAATAATTTTTATTATTATTACAATGACTTATTCAAAACTCTAGTGTGATACTCCTTCATTGTACATCAGTATGACTCCAAAACCAGCATATAATTAAACATCAAACTTGAGGTTGGTCTGTAGTGAGACGACTATTTGTAGGCCTGTCTGGCCTGTTAGGGAGGGCTCCTGTAACCTTGCCATTGATGCATTCTTCCTCCAATTGTTTTTCATGGACTGCATTATCTTATTAATCCATGTGTGCTTATCTAAGATTTCCCCCCTTTTGATAGCAGCTTCAAGGTATATTCTGGATGGTTCACATTCATGATTAGCCTCCATAATTTGTATGATGAGCTTTCAGGCTGTGGAATTGGAGAGGATAGACTGCCCAGATTTGAAGTCATTTTGTGTAGGGTCATGAAGCCAAACTACAAATCAGCTGCGTAGGCAGGGGATGGGGATTATTCCCTTCAAGCAAATCAGCAGCATGAATTGTACAATTCTAGGCAACATGAATTGGCTTCCCACAATAATAACACATTCATTTATTGTTTGTGCTAGCCTTTCCTTCCTTGCTTGTTGAAAGTGTAGTGAAGAAGGTCTTCTCTGTGAGTGTGCCTTAGCCAGAGAAAAACCATGAGCAGCTTCATAATAAGCCATGCATTCTCAGAGCAACTGACTTCAGTCAATGATTCATCCATGGTGGATCTCAGAAGATGTGGCACCTAGGAGTTCTCTTACATACTGACAGCCCTGCAACTTACTGTGATGAAGTATGGATCATTTTATTTTACTAGAATGTAAAAGAAAACATCAATAGATGAATAATTCTTTTGAGAATTTAACCATCTGATATCAATCCAGGAATTTCACAACTCCCTCTTAAGGTGATGATGTGATCATATGAACTTCAAAAGTCAACTCCCTCTTGTCATCAATCAGAAATAGGTCACTGAATTTGTGTACGGTGTAGCACTAGAAAATCCCCACTACATGTTTGAAACTAGCTAAAAGGAATAAAAAACAAAGCTACTCTTATGGCAATGAAAGAGATAAGCAGAAAATCTATTACAAGAAAGATCTTTATGGTAACAAGTGCAGCACACTACAAGATGTCCTGATCATATAATTATTGTATGGAATATGGGGTAAAAACACACACATGAATTGAAGAGGTGTTATTGGTAATTTTATCAGTAAGTTCACACATATAAATTGAAACAAACATAAACCATTTTTAGACAATAAATCTACATCTTAAAGCAACAGTTCCAGACTATATTTCTGCCTACGTATTTTCTTGTGGGCAAGACCACCTAGGAGGACCACATGAGGTGCTAATGAAATATATAATACCAAGGACCTAAACATAGAATTGGTTCATAGATATATTTCTTTTAAATTCTATTAAAATGTTTTTAAACAAACAAAAGATCATAAAACATGACTGCAAGGAGATTTTTGTGAAATGTGTTTCTTGTGACACCTTTGACACAATTCAAAAGCTTGAAAGTTTTCTTGATGTTACTAATAATGATGATGTGTCTCTTGCATGATATGGGACTTCTAAAAATGACGTAGCAAACATTAAAGATGAATGCAAAGGGTGTTTTGAAAAAACTACCAAAGAAATTGGTTCCAAGTTTAGATTAGATTTCATGGCAGCAAAGGTCTAGGCAAATATGGGCAAAGAATTAGAAAGCCCATGGAGCCGAGTACAAGGATAGGAAATGATGGACTTGGTTTTGTGGTCAAACAAGAAATGGGAACAACTAGTTTGTAAGAGGGGAACCTCATATAGTGAGTGGATCATTTACCTCTAGAATAAGTACATATAGAGGGGAGAATATTAACAACAGAAACCTTGTACAAGGAAACAAGTTCAACAACAAAAGTTGTTGAACCAAATGGATATGTTTAGCTAAAATGCCACCATGCTGAAACTCCCAGAATCATAATAATACATTAAGTTAACAAAAACCCAAATTAGCTTCGGAAGCATAGATTCAATTAACATTTTATTTGGGTTTTAGAATTCTCATTAGAGTTGCAGTCCAGCCATGGAATGTGCCTCTCTGTTTTTTGCAAACAAATGGGGTATGAAAGCACTCCGAAATAAACAATGCCTTATGGGGGGGGGGGGGATTTAATAGGACCAATATGTAAACAAAACAGAGCATACCATGATTCCATAACGATGATAAACAACACTGATAAACATATTATACCATGACGATGCAAAGAGGGCATTGCATGACAAAAAGATAGGCATACCCTATGGTATATTGTGCATGGCATTCATTCTTCCAGACTTGTTTCACTGAATGGATTACTCATCTTAAATGCCACTAAAAAATTTACCCACCAACAATGCAATAAGGAAAAAATTATTAACAATCTTTTATTTATGTTGCGAACTCAAGTTAAATGGGCACTAACTTTTAAGTTTCAAAAGTGCATACATATTAATTGTAGTTTTAGACAGCCCTGTGATTAGATCCACCTTTACTATTACCACTGATACCATTAGGATCAGGCTTGTGAATTTCCCCTTCACTTTTGGAAGGAAGACATTGTGGGAGAAATCAGCAACCCTCTGTGTAGATATCTAGGCTCATATAGAAGAAATAGGGGAGGTTTATTCACGTGTGCTAGATTGTGTTGGACTAAGCTCAAATAACAATTTGTTGGACATAATCATTTCTATCTCGAGGGCTTCCTATGGACTCAAAATATGGACTATTAAAACATCCCTTTCAAGTGCAAGATCTGCAATGGCTTAGGCCATTTTATGGCAACTTGCCCCAAAAGAATCCCCAAAATTGAAGTACAAAATATGTTCCTCCAACTGTTGGATGCACTTCTATAAGGGGATTGACATAGATCTTTCTACAAGAAGATCCGATGATTAAAGTTCAGAAGTATAGGCCTTATCAAGCTGTCTCAAATTCTATGATAATTTCGGTTCCTTTTATAGATGTATTTCCTCCAACTTCACATAAACAGTCTTGAATCTGCTCTCCTCTTTAATGGTTGATTCCATTAGATGTTGAAGGAGGATTCTGCAATAATGGTTTGTGGATTTGATTTGAAGCCACTATGAGTTATTGAGCCCAACTCTGACATATTCCCAAACTGGAATTCTAACAGTCCCTTGCTTGATAGAAACTTGGATACATTCCTTGTTATTGCATTCCTTCTCTTGGCAATTCTACCTAGAAAACCCCAGAACTGGTCTGCTTGGTTGGTTTAGCTAGCTTTGTTCTTGTTTTGGTAACCTTGCCACCATTAGAAACACAAATAACATATTTATAGGTATTGATTTGTTATTAATGCAAGCAATTTTTTTATCTATCAATTTCTGCATTTATTGGGGTAGTTTGCTATTTTATTGAGTAGAGTTTAGAGTCTATACTGTCTCTAAAGTCATGTTTTTCTCATCAGCAAATATCTTATCCTTATCCTTGCAAAAACAAACCAGGTAATGGATTTCAATAATAGAATATTGTGAACTATTTGTTCTTAAAATAGTAGCCCAGCTGTACTATAAAATGCTTGCTTCATTTCTCTGATGAGACGATTGATGACTTTACTACAATAGTGCAGATTTCACGGTTTTTTTTTTTTAAAGTGGTCTACCATTCTAACCACGTTTTCATTTTTGTTTGAATGGGCTGATGATTTCTTTATCATTTTGCTTTTTCTCTGTAAAATAATGACCTTTGTCCATAACAACTAATTACTTTGAGATGAGTTATTTTACCATGCAATCTTCTTTGTTGTCTTTGCTAATTTTGTGGGACTTAATTAGTAAATGCCAAGATTCAATATAGTTTTGAACCAAGACTCGAAAGGTTGGCTGGCTCATTAGACTGTAGCTTCATCACTCCAACTCAAATTTTTTAATAACCATGTATGCAATTTCAGGGTAGGTTCATTTCCATTTGGGAAAGACACATGAGATGGATAAGATTGTATGCATGGGAACAACATACATTTTTCTCATGGAAGGCTACAAAGCCAAAAAACTGCCACAGTGACTTGTCTTTTACCAAAAACAATATAAATGTAATGGAATTGATACACAACAAAGTTGCAAATTTCCAATACACCAAGTTGGATATCATGGGCATTAAACCATTTCTTGTTTTCAACATCCCTTTTAAGTTTTTAGCCTATTGTTTTGAATACTCTTTCAGAAAAGTTGCAAATATTACAAAGTGGAAGTTCAGAAGAGATAGCCATAGGGGTATACTCTGTCTTTTGAATAGCTCAGGGAATCCATAAGGACATACTGTTAAACCAATCCCTAAGAAAAACTCCAACATATGATTAAATTCACAGTGCTCGAAGAAACTGCTGGAGGCACTATCCTCAACCCTCATTGTTCTTGGATAGAATAGTCGACAACTCTCACAACATTTTTGGCAATTTAGACTTTAACATTTTGGTATATTGGGCAACATTATAAGATTTCATGGTTTCCCATCATAGGATAGTTGCAAAAAAATTTGGAATCTCACCAAATGCACAATGTGCATGAGAGGAAACTTTGAATTTGTTGATTTGATATTGAGTTGGTTTGACTCAAGAGTTCAATTGTGATAGACCAAGCACTCCACCTATGGAACTACTCTAGGAGAAGAAGAGGTCATGTTACAGGCATTGTTCAAACTTCATGACAGAAATGCTTTACCTACCTAAGCTAGTTCTGCTTTGACAGTTCCTCGGGGTACTAAACTCATTTTAGCTCCCCAGATTCAGCCAAACAGTCAGGGTTCTCTCCAGAATTTGTGTCCTTCAACCTTGGATGGTAAGAAAGTGGGGCAACCTTGGATGGAAAAAATTTGGGGCTGCTTTGTTCCCACACTTCCCCAGTATCAACATCCAGTCCCCCTTAGCCCTAGTTAGCCCCTAGATGACATCATCAACCATTTTACAATGGTCAAAACCCCTGCCTCGGCCATCGAGACTAGCAGCCAATGCATCTAACTTGAACTACCCCAAGTGACCTGCCATCAATTATGCCACAACAGTAAACATGTACTGCAAGATAGTAGCAGATATAGTGGGAGCTGCAAGCTTCCATTGGGCCTTGCACTCGGACTAGGTTGTCCTGCTCAATTCTTTATGTCTGTGACTGCTATCTGAGGTGGGCATTAAGATGTCAAGCTGCACGCACTCGTGAACTCTGAACTCATTGTTCTGTTCATTGGAAGGATTCTGAACATTTGGGTACCTACCTTAACATCATCATGCTCTTATGTACAAAACGTTAGTCACAGCTGGTGCACTTTATTGGATGCCTTTGCAACTCTTTTCATGGGCTATTTCAGTGGTGTAGATGATGATCTAGGTTGCAACTTTGATTGTTGTTATAGATCATATTTGGGCACTCTCTTTGATCGCTCTTCTGACATTTATCTTATATTCATCCTTGCTTGAAGAGGGCGCTGCCACAGGTGGTATTTTAGCCTATTTCTATACCAAAAAAACCACCATGATTTTCACAAACCCAAAAAATTGCCACAGTGACTTGTCTTTTACCAAAAACAAGATAAATGTAATGGCATTGATACACAACGAAGTTGCAAATTTCCAATACACCAAGTTGGATATCATGGGCATTAAACCATTTCTTGTGTTCAACATTCCTTTTAAGTTTTTAGCCTATTGTTTAGAACACACTTTTAGAAAAGTTGCAGATCTTACAAAGTGGAAGTTTAGAAGAGATAGCCATAGGGGTATACTCTTTATTTCGAATGGCTCAAATAATTCATAAGGACATACTGTTAAACCAATCCCTAAGAAAAAATCCAACAGATGATTAAATTCACAGCCCTCGAAGAAAATTTCAGAGGCACTATCCTTAACCCTCATTGTTTTTGGATAGAACAGTCCACAACTCTCGCAACATTTTTGGCAATTTAGAGTTTAAAATTTTGGGATATTGGGCAAAATTATAATATTTCATGGTTTCCCATCATAGGATAATTTCAAAAATGTTTGGAATCTCACGAAATGCACAATGTGAATGAGAGGAAACTCCGAATTTTCTGATTTGATATTGAGTTGGTTTGACTCAAGATTTCAATTGTGACAGACCAAGCACTCCACCTTTGGAACTGCTCTAGGAGAAGAAGAGGTCATGTTACAATTCTTTAACTACCTAAGCTAGTTCTACTTTGAAAGTTCCTCGGGACACTAAACTCATTTTAGCTCCCTAGATTCAGCCAAACAATCAGGGTTCTCTCCAAAATTTCTGTCCTTCAACCTTGGATGGTAAGAAAGTGGGGCAACCTTGGATGGAAAAAATGTGGGGCTACTTTGGTCCCACACTTCCTCAGTATGAACAGCCAGGCCCCCTCAGCCCTAGTTAGCCCCTAGATGACATCATTGTTGGGTGCAGGAATTACACTTAAGAAAACTCCTCAACACTTAATTGTCAACCCAGGGGATTCATAAACTTAGAGACGAAGCATAGGAATTACAGAGATGTTATGAATATTTCTAATATAAATCTCTACTTTATTTGAAGGAAATATTACAAAATCAAATCAAGACGAGAAAAATATAACTTGATTCATCAAAATAATCTAAGACTGAAACAAGAAAGAATGCATTTGCGAAAAGGAGATCAAAAATAAAAAGGAAATCACTCTAGCTGATTATGCTTAACTACTAAGAGTGTGTTTTTCTTCAGTAAAGGAATTTTAGCAGTCTCATTAGATGGGCCCTTAAATATACTTCCTTAGAGATTTCCTTCTTACATTAATCTGTCCTGCACTAGTGCCTGCACTAATGCAGGATCAGAGTTTTATGTAGAAGGTATAAACTATGTCTTTAATGAAGGTTTTTCTACTTCATGCAATTGCTCGAACTGTTCAAGGTTCAGAGCACTTAGATCTTGTGACAAGAAGCTAGTTCGTTCACCCAATCAGAGCTTCCTGCACTTAGCTTTTAATTCTTGAAATGATTTGTTTAATTGTCGCAAGTTCTACTTTGCTGTAAAACCATATTACATATATGAAAAGTAAATGTTTCTGAATTTAATGAAGTGTAGAAATAAAGAAACATAAACATCTATCCTTTCATAATCATTCGATGAAAGAAAGTTGCGGAAAGTAAATGAAGACTTGATGTAACACATCGACGTGCGCTGGTGTAGGTGTATGTCTCCTGCTTGGACCAGGCAGGGAAAGCCAATCAACCAAAATTGCAGAAAATAAATGTCACACCAACGTGCACTATTGCAGGATGATTTCTCCTGCTTGGACCAGACGGAGAAAGCCAATCTGAAATCATGTGCAGGAAAGTAAATTGTAGGAAAATAAATTCTATTTTCTTCATGCAATGGATCCGTTTTCACACAGACAAAAATTTGTGCGCTAAAATTTAAATCACACTCTGGTAACAAAACATAAATTACAAGAAGAAGAGAATGGGGTAAACGTGTTGGGTTGGCTGGGCCCTAGCCAACTAGTGCATTTCCCTCTTAAGCGAAAATTCTACTCAGCACTTAATTTATTTAATCAACCAAACCATAAAAAAAAAAAATTCATGAAACCGAGGTGAAATTCATTTTTATTAGATCATTGAGGAAAATACATGCATGAATACACGTTCAGCCAAGATTCGGGTGATAAAAAAATAACCTACTATCGCCTCTTTGTTCTTCTCTATTCTCCAAAACTTTTGCTCCCAAAGTCGTATTTACAAATTACATTATATAGATCCGTCGGCCGAAGGATGAAACAAATTGTTCAACTGCTTCATAAAAAAATGTAGAATTTAGATTGTTCAGTCTTCAAAATAAGATAGTTTTGCAAAACTGGCCGTAACCAATCTTCAACTTCCACCCTTCATGGATCTAATATTTAGCTGCCTTTGGATTATGTGCTGTCATGGCAGAAACTGCTTGAGTCAAGGTGGTGATCGAGAGCGTTCGTTTCCTCTGTGAAGATCTATTGTGCTGGCAATGGTATAGGATCCAATCCTGCACTAGGATTAGCAATCACGATAAGCATTCTAACCACCTAACAACATTGGAGATATCGATAAGTTACAAATAATAATTTAAAAGTTAGAAATCATGTAATAAATATTTAATAAATGCTAAATTGAATTAAAATATGAAGAATAAGGGTTTGTACAAAATATGTCACCATGCTTGGACTAGTGCAGGATGAGGGTGCATAAAAAAGGGTAAAACAGAGGTAAATGATTATGGTTTAGGAAGGGAAAAAATGGAAAGAAGAGAGAAATTTAGGGGGCTAACATCCTCCCATCCCTAAGCTGTTGTGTGTCCTCACAACACTATTTTACCTTTGCAAAAAACCTTCAAAATTTGAGCATTCTAGCTCAATCCTGCCCTGGCATACTATCATTAGTCTACAGTGTTTCAGATTTAATCTTTTTGCTTCTCTTCAATTTCTTCGTCACCTTTTTAAGCCGTCTAAAACATTGTGAAGCACGGTACTTCCATACCCTGACTTCTCCTTTCTTCTTTTGGATCTCCGCCGTGAACTCTTCCTTATTTTGTTATTTTTCCTCCTGTGTTTTGGCTATGAGCTGCTCTAAATTCTGTACTTGAAGCTCGAGCTCAAGTATCCGAGTAGCAGAAGCTACCAAATATTCTTCCTTTTCTATCTCAATAGGGGATGTATTTTCTTCAAGGACCTCAATATCCCTCAGATTTTCAGTAAACACTTCTTCCTCTTCCGGTTCTTTTTCTTCTTCTAACTCTTCCAGTTCTTCTTCTTCTTCTTGCTCTTTTGGTTCTTCTTCTTCTACTTCTACTTCTTCTGGCTCTTCTTCATCTTCTAACTCTTTTGGTTCTTCCTCCTCTTCTAACTCTTCCGGTTCTTCTTCTTCATGTGCCGGTTCTTACTTTTCCTGTGCTGGTTCTTCCGGTTCTGGTTCGTCTTGCAATGGTGCAGGTGGGGATTCAACATTCTGTGGGGAGTGCGATTCTGTACCAGGTTCTTCATTATTTTTCCAGAACTTAATAAATTCGGCCAAAAGTATATCGTCTTCGACCTCTACATATTTTTCTGCATCTGTAAGGACTGACAGCAAATCGTCTTCTTTGGGCGTCTGTTCATGTACTGGTGGAAATTCTTCAATAGGTATACCCATTGTCTTCTATTTCTTTGGAGATGGGCCCTTTTATTCTGCTAATTTCCCAATTCATTTCCTTCTTGCACTAGTGTAGGAAGGACTTCTCTTCGCACTCTTACTCAGTCCTTTTCTTGTACTGGTGAGGTCCTTCGTTTCCTTTAGCTGTTCCAACAACGTCTCCCAGGTCATGCTTTTAGTCTTCAAATGTTTCTAGACCAAGATCTTGATTAGGCCGTGATGATAAAATTTCTTATCGGCCTGGTCCGCCCGTGCTCCCTGTATGCCCTTGGCCATCTTCTCGAAGCTTTTGAGAAATAAATGGGGGAAATCAATCCTCCATCGAATGTGACAGTTGGCTTCAAAGTGGTGGAGCATCCTAAAATGATATACAAGGGTGAGGAAGTACCTCCCTTCGCAAGTCACAAACTTCTGGAGGATAAAGAGGAGGTCCCTCTACTGTCCCAATAGGGCACTGCGCGAAACTCCCTTCTTCCAATTTACCTTCATATTTTTATCAACAACGAAGCGCTGCCACACTTTATTTCCAAATTTTGATTCTTAACCCATTGCTCTCTAGTGTTGTGTTGAGTCTCAAAAGTGTTTTCCATATTCATGCATATTTCCATTATGTCATAACCATTTAGCTCTTATTTCATAGCCATCTGACCGAAAACCCTACATCAAGTAACCATTTTCATAAATATATGGGTTAGGATCCTTGTCTTCCAAAGTTATTTATTTTATGTATTTAAAGTGAATTTATGATTAGAAACTAGAAAATTAACATAGTTTCATATATCTATATATGTTTTATGAGTTTTGTGACATGTGTAGGTCAAAAGGAGACTTCTAGAAGACCCTTATGTGGCACTCTAAGGCCAAATTCGAATTTGGTTGGAGAATATTATGGGATCAAGAGGATATGTGTCTCACTTCCTTGTTGTATTGAAACTCTAAGAGGATATGTGTCTCATTTCTTAGTTGTGTTGAAACTCTAGAAATACATGTGTCTTATCATTTCCTATTTTGATTGTAACTCTATAGATGGAGGGAGAGATTCATGGACTCCCATTAATGAGATAACTCGTCATATTTTGTATAAATAGGAGAAGCTTTCTCCTATCATGGGTAGTGAAAAAATAGTGAAAAATAGGAGAAGGAGAGAAAGGAATAGAAAGTTTTGTAACAAAGCTTAAGATGGAATGGGATGTAGATTTGTGATTTTTTTTTAATAAAGAAGTTCTTTGATGTTGTTATGATTACAAATTCAAGGAGTTGAAGAAGGATTACACCAAATTGGTAGCAGAGGGCCCCTGCTATTCAAGGAGGTTTTGCATGTTTTCTAGATAAGTTGTTTTCAATTTTGTTTTGTCATATTTCCTTACTTAGATTGCTTTATGAAATCATAGCCTTTAGCATTATTTTTCATGTCATTTGCTTAGATAAAGGATCCTCATGATATTGTAGTTAGTCTCTTTCTCAAGATCTTCCAAAACATCTTTATTAAATGAATGGGATTCAATTGTATTATTTTGAGTTATTAGCATTTCATTTTCTGTTATTTAGTTTTTAGTGTTTACATTATATTTCTTTAGGCAGAGTCAGTAAGAGGGCCAGAAGCTTCTGGTTTCATCCTTTCTAGTAAAGGTGAAATAACCAGTAAAAGCCCCTGCTGTCAATCTCTGTATAAGAAATATTTTGTTCACACAATTTTAGATCAGATTCCTCATTATACTGTAATTAGTCTCTTTCACAAGCTCTTCCAATAAACCTTTAGTTCAAGAATGGGACTAAGTTGTAGTATTGTGGGTTATTGACTGTTTTGCTTCATAGAAGATCCTTATCACATTATGATTAATCTCTTTCAAAAATCTCTTCCAATAAACCTTTAACTCATGAATGAGATTTAGTTTTAATGCTATAAGTTGTTTCAGCATTTCATAGAAGATCCTTACTACATTATAGTAATATTTTTCTCAAGCTCTTCCAACAAACCTTTATCAAATGAATGAGATTTCACTATAATGTTTTAAGTTACTGTTCTGTTTTGAAATTAGATTAAAAGATCCTCATTATCTTACAACCATTCTTTTTCTTAAAAAGCTCTTCCAACATATCAATATTAGATGAAAGAGATTTGGTTGTATCATGTTGAGTTAATTAGCATTTTCTGTTTTGCAATTAGATTAAAAGATCCTCATTATCTTACAATCATTCCTTTTCTTAAAAATCTCTTCCAACATATCAATATTAGATGAAAGAGATTTGGTTGTATTATGTTGAGTTACATTTCATGTTTATTTGCAAGCTAGGATATCCATGGATTAGAATGTTCTGTTTTTCACCATTTTCCTATTAGGGATAGAATTTACAATTACACTCTGTTTTGAGTCTAAGGTTTCCTTTTCTTTTCTTCTTGAAATAGATTTTATTTCATCTTTTGAACATAAGTACTAAAAAGACAAAACCCCCAAAAACATCAATAAAATACATACAAGGAAGTAAGAAAGAGGTCACTTAAGCAAATATAGTGCACCACACTTCATCAGTTTACTAGCCCTGGTTGATAATTTATGTTAGCAATTTAGGACACTAAATTGAATACACATGCTGCTCAAACCCGTTGCTGTTGCTATCAGTTTCTATGTGACTTTAAATTTCAGGCCTAATTTTCACTCGGCCATTTCTAAATATTTTTGCAAACTGTAGGGCCACCTCCCTATTGTGCTCGTTAAATTTTCGCAGGACTGGAAGAAAGACTGAGTCTCGCAATAGTTCAAGACTATTGTGAAACTCAACGGTCTGATCTACCTCGCTGAGGGATGAATATTCAAAACAAACATGCGGCATTATGCTAACAATTATGAACAGTCCAAAAAAAAGCTGCATGCAACACCAGAAAATTGAGCTTTTTATAAATAGGGATCCAACTGTCTCCCATCCCTTCTGTTTCATAACTAATTCCTTCCACTGAAATAGCTGTAGATGCGCGACATCTTTGAATTGTGCTGGATTGGTACTAGTGGCGGCGATTCTAATGACTAGGTAATGGAATGATATGAGTGAAATGACATTAAGGTTATGGCGGAATGAGGAGTAATTATGTCTAAGAAATAGTTAAATATTCGCACATTCCTTCATAATTCAAAAAAATCTTTAGCATTCATTAAAAATAATTATGACTCTTAACTTTTAAAAAACTTTGTACTTTGAAAATATTTCTCCTAGTTGATACGATAGCATAATTACTTATCAATAAATGAAATAATTTCTCATAACTTCTATGATGACCACTTTCCTATGGCGTACACTTCTGAAAAGAAGAAATATTATGCTTCGAATGAGGTGCATGCTTGCAATATTATGCTTACACTGCTTGACTAAGCTATTTTGCTGGTATCTGTTTACTTCATTATATAGGACAGCATGCTTGCACTGGTGCAAGCATAATATCTAAAAAAAACAGAAAATTTAAATAAAATTTAGACTAAACTTCTGACAGTTTCCTCAATTCTGGAATTTTGCTTCGCCCTTTCTTGATGCTTAAGAGCATATCCTTTTTCTCTATGTATAAGATTCTATAATAAATTCACGAGGGAACAAAGAAGTGAGAAAGGGGAATTTTTAGAATGGCAAGGAATTTCATTACAAGGATTCCAGGAATAGTACCATAGAGGGAATAAACATAAGTGGGATAGGGAAAAAAATTTAGGGGTAAGTGGGATTTTTACGAAGCAGATAGGGTAAATTTAGAAGAATATGGGAAGGTAAATTATACTGGGATTTCAAGAAGAAAACTGAGGGATCATTACGAAATGGGATATGAATAAAGGAAGAAATTTTTTTGAAAGGTCTACCTGCATTGGTGCAAGAAAAATAACTGCAACGAGAATTAAGCGTTGCTTGAAATAAAAATATCCATGATAATTACCCCAATTGTATAAAGGTTGGCTCTGCTGAACTTGCTTTTAATTCGGTGGTTACTAGCATATGCAAATATCAAGCAAAATTCTCTTTTTATTAGAAATTTTTAATCTTCCGGCCAGCAAGATGGTTTTCTGGTTGACCCTTCTGCAATCATGTCAAGGAACTGATTTTCACAATTACAAGAAAATATTTTTTCTTTACTTTTTATTATTATTTTTTATTAAATTTATTTTTTCTTTTGAGAAGAAGAATTCATTCTTTCAAAAGGTTGGTTTTACTGTTTACCACTACCATCCCAAATTGTTGTTTGACTTGCTGTGTAAAATATTTCTTGGCAAGCGGCCAAAAATACTTCTTTAATCTATGCCCATTTACCAATAATACTGAATCTTGTCCATCAATAGTTTTGACTTATACTGCTCCATTATCGAATACTTGGATCACTTCATAAGGTCCCATCCAATGTGTATGGAACTTCACTTTAAAAATTTTAAATCTAGAATCATAGAGGAGTACCGAATCACCTGGTTGGAACTGCTTTTTCTTAATAATCTTGTCATGCCACCTTTTCCGTTTCTACTGAATTAGGATGTTTTGCTAAACATCATATCTTCGAAATTCATCTAACTCATTTAATTGAAGAAGACATTGTTGTTCTGCCTTGGAGAGATCTAATCCTAAATGAACTGCAGTTCTGAAGGTTTTGATCTAGAACCTAATCGGTAACAGAACCTGTTTTCCATATACCAGCTCATATGGTGTATGTCCCATGTTATTTCTCCAAGTGGTTCTGTATGCCCACAAAGCTTCTAGTAATATTTTAGCCCAGTATTTCCGATGCATATTGACTATCTCTGGAAGAATGGACTCGATCACATTTTTTGTAGACTCCACCTGGCCATTTTCTTGTGGGTGATACGACGTGGATTTCCTATGCTAGATCTTGTATTTCTCCATCACACCCTATACCATATTAGAAATAAACTGTGGACCATTGTCAAAAACAATTTCTCTAGGCACACCAAATCTAGTAAAGATTTCAGAAAAAATAAAATCAACAACAACTTTTTCTGTAGCAAAAGAAATAGTTTTAGCTTCTACCCATTTTGTAACAAAATCTGTACAAACCAAAATATTATTTTTACTTAAGGATTTTGGATTTATTGGCCCTATAAAATCAATATCCCATTTTTCAAAAGGGTCAATAATAACTTGGGGGCATAAAGGAATTTCATTGGTTTGATTAGGTTGGCCCATTCGTTGACAGCTATCACATCGCTTGACATACTGTTTGGCATCCTTAAACAAGGAAGGCCAAAAGTAACCAACACGTAATACTTTATATGCAGTTTGCTTATCAGCGAAGTGGCCTCCACATGGTTCATCATGAGCAGATTTCAATATGTCAAACACTTCCTCCTCTCTTACACATCTACGGATAATGGGATCTGGACCAGTGTAAAAGAGGCCTCCTTGAATCCAGGAATATGCAGCACTTTTCTGAATAATATTATGCTTTTCACGAGCGGATAAGTGAGCTGGTGTTTTTCCAGTAACCAAGCAATTATAAATATCAGCAAACCATCGAGAATCTGTGGACATAGCAAAATATTTTCATCTAGAAAATCATCATTAATAGGAGTTGCTTCACCAGGATTATCTAATATAGAAATCAAATCTGCTACAACATTAGATTTCCCTGGTCTATCAGCAATAGTAACATTAAACTCCTGTAACAATAGTAACCACCTAGTCACTCTACCGCTTGTCAATGGTTTTTTCATCAAATATTTAATCGTGGAATGATCAATATGTACAAATACTTCATATCCTGTAATATAGTGTCTGAACTTATTAATTGCAAAAATCACATCTAAAAACTCCTTCTCTATAACTATATAGTTTAATTTAGCAGAAGACAATTTTTTACTAATATAATAAATAGCATAGGATTTCTTATTTTTCTCTTGTCCTAAAGCTGCGCCAATAGCCAAATCTGAAGCATCAGAGGAAATGTGAAAAGGCAAGGACCAGTTTGGACCTTGCAAAACTGGTGCCTGTACCAACTTTTCCTTCAATGTTTCAAAAGACTATTGGCAAGCCATGGACCAAGAAAATTCACTATCCTTAGCTAGAAGTCGGAAAAGAGGAGCAACTATCTTTGAAAAATTTTCAATGAATCTTCTATAGTAACCAGCATGTCCTAAAAAACCTCTTACTTCCCTTTGAGTTTTGGGTGCAAGAAGATGAAAAATGATTTCAATATTTGTCGGATCAACCTGGATACCTTTGTCAGAAATCAAATGGCTAAGCACCACTCCCACTTTGCACATTAATCTACATTTATTATCACTCAAAGAGATATGGGCTTCCTGACAACGAAGAAGTACTTTCTCCAGATTTTTGAGAGCTTCCTGAAAAGAATCACCAAACACAGAAAAGTCATCCATATAAATTTCTACAAATTCTAGATCAGCAAAAATAGCCAGGACTACCCTTTGAAAGGTAACTAGGGCATTACATAAACCAAGGGGAAGCACTTTGTAAGCAAATGTCCCCCATGGACATGTAAAATTAGTTTTATCCTGATCCTCGGGTGCAATCTGTATCTGGTTATAACCACTGAAGCCATTCAAAAAGGAGAAATATTTCTTTCCTGCAAGGGTATCAAGCACCTGATCAGTGAAAGGGAGAGGGGAGTAATATTTAAGAGTGACTTTATTCAATTCTCGATAATCAATAAAATTATGCCATCTTCCATCTTTCTTAGGTACTAGTACTAATGGAGAGACCCACTGACTGTCGGAAATAGGATAAATAAAACCGACATCTAAGAGTTTCTGTACTTCTTCCTTCACAATGTCTCTTAGAGATGGATTCATTCGCCTTTGAGGTTGTCAGATAGGTTGATTTCATTCTTGAATATAGATGTGATGTGTACAAGTTTCAGGAGGGATACCATTCATATCTTCGTAGCCCCAACCAAAGGCACTAAGATGGTTTCGCAACAAATTCACAAGCTTCTCTTGCTAAGATGAGTCCAAATCTGAACTAATATACAAGGATTTACCAGGGCTAATCTCAACAAGAGTGGTATCAGGCTCAGGAGTACTTAAGGGAGTGGTCAAATGCAGTGGTACGGAAGAATGAGAATCATGATTTTCTTGAAACTCTAGGATGAAAATTTGGCTCAAAGGCTCTTAATTAGGCATAATGTCTAGATTATTCAGGAAATATTGAATCTGATAATCTTGTGAAGACCCAGTATAATGATGAATAAGGGAAATAGACTGAGTCTCCTCATCACTGCTTTGATCCAACCATAAGGTATCTTGAAGGTCTTGAATGGATCTAGCAGGGGGGTATAAGGTAACTTTCTTCCTATAATATCCATGTGAGATACACATATCACTGGAATGACATCCAATATATGCATCAGCCATAACAAGCCATGGTTGACCCAAGATCAAGGGATGTCCTCCTACTGGGGTCTTTGGCTCAAGCACAATGAAATCAGCAGGATATTCCCAAGAATCTAATGAAATGATCACATCATCCAATACTCCTTCTGGCTTAATTTTAGATCTATCTGTTAATTCAAGCACAATGGGAGTAGGGCGAAGATGAGATAACCGAAGTTGATCCATGGTTTGCTTAGTCATGACATTAATGGCTACCCCCAGGTCTATAAGAACATTAGAGACATGGACATTGCCAATTTGAACTGTGACAACAGGGTTTCCGGGATCAGTATATTTTTCCACAGACACACATCCCGTCATCAACTCTGCTGCCCTACTAACAAATTGAATGGTTCAGGGTTCCAATATCTTCCTCCCGGGTTTCTTGAGATAGTGTTCCTTAATTATCTTGGTACAAATGGGGATCTCTTTGACGACTTGAAGCAAAGGTATCTTAATGAAAATATTTCAAAGCTCATATGCCAAACTACTCTTAGAAATAGGCTCACTCCTTTCCATTAATAGCCTCTCTGGGAAGGGAGGCTAGTTGGAAGAAGATGGCAAGGATTCAGAGGGTAATGGTTGCTTAGTGATATCTTTCGGAGAATGGTCGAGAGTTTCCTCTTCTCCTTTCTCTTCAATGATCACCATAGGTTGCTTTTGATTTTCTGATGTTACAGTCCTTCCCGATATTAATTGAATATCATGAACTCCAACTAGAATAGACTGGTATTCGAATGGTAAAGATGGGTTTGTTACAGGGATAATTTGCCCTGCTTTATTATTATTAGGATTGGGCATAGGTTGAGCAAGAAACTGAGGAGGTCGAAAGGGTCGAGGTAAAGGCAATGGTGGAGTGGACTGAATCGGAAGTTGAGGCATTGAATAAGGTGCATGTGTATATGGGTATGACTACATAGGTGGCTAGTAGGAATATGGAGAATGAGTTGGCCCTCTCCAACCTTGTTGCCATGGTTGAGAAGGTTGCCCATGCTGATATTGATTCCCATACTGCCACTGCTGATGAGATTTAGGATAAGAATATGCATGCGAATTATAACCAAAATAGTGTGGAGGAAATTCAGGAGCCATACCTGTACCTACCTAAGGCCAATTCCTTCTTTCTCCCATAGCATTCAAGTATTCAACTTATGGCTGCCCCCCTTTAAATACAGCTTTAAGTCCTGGTATGGAGGGATATTTTTCTGTGATATGGTCTTCTGCACAAATAGCACACTTATTAATTTCTTTCAAATTAAGAGGACACTCTTTAGGGGGATGCTTGTCTCTACATTTAGGACAGAAAATACATAATGACTCTTGTTCCTTCATGATTTTCTGCTGAAATTTTAAGGAGTCTAATTTTTTAGTAACAATGTTCATTATATCAATTTTCATGTTTTCCATTTTATTTTCTAGTCCAATAATCATAGCATTAGTAGATTCAGTTTTTCTATTTCTATTTCGAGTTCCTCTACCAGATTTGTACTGGTTTCTTGAAAATTTCTGGCATAATTCGCAAATTTGATCAAAAGTTTGCTGAGAAATATCACCTTGTCCTAAAAGATTCAAATTATTTCTAGCATTATCAGTAAGTCCTCTTAAGAACAAGGTTCTAATAGTGTTGAGATCAAGCTTAGTTTTGACCTTTGTAAAATATACATAAATCTTTCCAAATAATCTTCAAGCATTTCATCATCATCTTGTATGGTTGTAAAAATTTCATCCTGCATGTTCCAAGTTTTGAAATATTCTTGATATTTAGACAAAAATATTCTCTTCATCTAATCCCAAGAAGTTATGGTGTTTCCTCCTAACCCCATAAACCAGCGAAGAGATGAGTCCTTGAGGATAACATGAAATAATCTTAACTTCTGAGCCTTAGTTGCATAATCATAAATTCTACACAAAATATCAAACTCAAATAGAAAAGAGTCAGGATCTTCATGAACTTTACCATGGAAATGAGGGAGAGTTGATGGTGGAATATTCTTCATCTGTGACACAGTATCAGGATCCACAATTGGAAATACAAAAGTGGACTATCCTTCACTTACCTGGTTGTCACCAGTCCCTTCCAAATGATCTTCTTGGTACACCATTGTTCCCTTCTTACTTGATGGGTTTGAATTGGATTGGGCTTCCTGCTTGCAGAAGGAGACCCAATATGAGAAAAAATATTTTTTCCCTTAGTGGGCTTCGAACCCTTACCTTTCCTAGGCATTCATTTGAAAAAGAAAAAAGAAAGAAAAATAACAGAAAAATTCTAAAAAAAGTGCTGTCAGAAATAAATTAACACCAGTAAAATTCCTTCAAAAAACTTTTCCGAACAATGCTACAAAAATAAGGAAAAAAATTACTTCTATTTTCTAATCAGAAAATTCTTACCTCAACACTTAATTGTCAACCCGGGGGATTCGTAAACTTAGAGATGAAGCACAGGAAATGCCGGAGATGGTATGAATCTTTCTGATATAAATCCATACCTTCTTTGAAGGAAATATTGCAGAATCAAATCAAGACGAGAAAGAGATAACTTGAGTCATCAAAATAATCTACGACTGAAACAAGAAAGAATGCATTTGCGAAAAGGAGATGAAAAATAAAAAGGCAATCACTCTAGATAATTATTCTTAACTACTAAGAGTGTGTTTTTCCTCAGCAGAGGAATTTTAGCAGTCTTGTTAGATGGCCCTTAAATCTGCTTCCTTAGAGATTTCCTTCTTACATTAATATGTCCTTCACTAGTGCTTGCACTAGTGCAGGATCAATTTTTTATGTAGAAGGTATAAACTATGTCTTTACTGAAGGTTTTTCTACTTCATGCAAGGGCTAGAACTATTCAAGGTTTAGAGCACTCAGATCCTGTGACAAGAAGCTAGTTCTTGCACCAAATCAAAGCTTCCTGCACTTATATTTTAATTTTTGAAATGAATTGTTTAATTGTCGCAAGTGCTACTTTGCTGTAAAACTAGATTGCATATATGAAAAGTAAATGTTTCTGAATTTAACGAAGTGTAGAAATAAAGAAACATAAACATCTATCCTGTCATAATCATTAAATGAAAGAAATTTGCGGAAAGTGAATGAAGACTTGCTATAACACTCCGACGTGCACTGGTTCAGGTGTATGTCTCCTGCTTGGACCAGGCGGGGAAATCCAATTAACCAAAATTGTAGAAAATAAATGTCACACCAACGTGCACTGGTCGAGGATAATTTCTCCTGCTTGGACTAGGCAGAGAAGCTAATCCCAAATCAAGTGCAGGAAAGTAAATTGTAGGAAAAGAAATTCTATTTGCTTCATGCAATGGATCCGTTTTCACACAGACAGGAATTTATGCGCTAAAATTTAAATCACACTCTGACAATAAAACATAAATTACAAGAAGAAGAGAATGGGGTAAACGTGCTGGGTTGGCTGGGCCCTAGCCAACCAACGCGTTTCCCTCTTAAGAGAAAGCGCTACTCAACACTTAATTTAATTAATCAACCAAACCATAAAAACACAATTCATGAAATCGAGGAAAAATTCCTTTTTATTAGATCATTGAGGCAAATACATGCATGAATACACGTTCAGCCCAGATTTGGGCGATAACAAAATAACTGAATATCCCCTCCCTGTTCTTCTCTATTCTCCAAAACTTTCGCTCCCTAAGCCCTATTTACAAATTACATTATATAGATCTGTTGGCAAAAGGCAGAAATAGATCGTTCAACTACTTCATAAAAAAATGCAGAATTTAGATTCTTAGGTCTTCAAAATAAGACGGTTTTGCAAAACTGGCCGTAACCAATCTTCAGCTTCCACCCTTCGCAGATCTAATCTTTGGCTGCCTTTGGATTATGTGCTGTCATGGCGGAAACTGCTTGAGTCAAGGTGGTGATCGAGAGGGTTTGGATCCGCCGTGAAGATCTGCTATGATGGCAATGGTACAGGATCTGAACCTGCACTAGGATCAACAATCATGATAAGCATTCTAACTAGAAAACACCATTGGAGATATCGATAAGTTACAAAGAATAATTTAAAAGTAAGAAATCATGTAATAAATATTTAATAAATGCTAAATTGAATTAAAATATGAAGAATAAAGGTTTTTACAAAATATGTCACTGTGCTTGGACTAGTGCAGGATGAGGGTGCATAAAAAAGGGTAAAACAAAGGTAAATGATTATGGTTTAGGAAGGGAAAAAATGGCAAAAAGAGAGAAATTTAGGGGGCTAACAATCATCAACCATTTTTCGATGGTGAACACCCCTCCCTTGGCCATCAAGACTAGCAGCCAATGCATCCAACTCGAACTGCCCCAAGTGGCCTTCCATCAATTTTGCTACAACAGTAAACATGTACTGCAAGATAGTAGTAGCTATAGTTGGAGCTGTAAGCTTCCATTGGGCCTTGCACTTGGACCAGGTTTTCCTGCTCAATTCTGTGTGCCTATGAATGCTATCGGAGGTGGGCATTAAGCTGTCAAGTTGCACATACTCGTGAACTCCAAACTCATTGTTGTGTTCATTGGAAGGATTCTGAACATTTGGGTACCTACCTTAACATCATCACGCTTTTATGTACAAAACGTTAGTCACAGCTGGTGCACTTTATTGGATGCCTTTGCAACTCTTTTCATGGGCTATTTCAGTGGTGTAGATGATGATCTAGGGTGCAACTTTGATTGTTGTTATAGATCATATTTGGGCACTATCTTTGAATGCTCTTCTGACATTTATCTTATGTTCATCCTTGCTTGAAGAGGGCACTGCCACAAGTGGCATTTTAGCCTATTTCTATACCAAAAGAACCACCATGATTTCACGAAATCATTAACAGCAACTGAGATAGGTTCAGGAGGCATCATTGTTTAATCATCAGAGGAGAAGAAACAATAATGTATTTATCCTATTGGTTTTAAATATGCTGAGTAGAAATCATGGGTGTATCATATTTGAATTGAATTAATGTGTATTGATGAATTTAAATCGTTTCTTTTAGATTGATGGATTATCTCATAACACTTGATGGATTTATTTTAACTCTTAAATGTATCTTCGGAGAGAGGAAATAGTTTGAGATTCTATGCACTCTATTTTTCTCTAAGAAATTTTATTTTTACTTATTTATTACACTATTTTATTTAATTGAAAACCTTTGAGACCACTTATTTATATATTATGAGACTAATATGAGTAAGCTTCTTTGTTGAATTTTTTTAGGTTTCAGTGTAAAACACGAACGACCCTGAATATGGCACATATGAATGGTGGCAAATGGATGTCTACTGCTCATGCAATTGCTGTTATGGTAGAAGATTCCAAAAAAGACATGTTGAGAGGGACCATTTATCATTAAATGGTCCCATGAAAGGTTTTTTGGAGAATGATGAAGAAATGAATATGGAAATGTCTGCAAGAATTCAAAATAATGATTTAACAATTGGAAGTGGTAATGGTTTACCCAACATCATTGGTGAAGATAATGTTAATCATAGCCCCAATAATGACAATATAGATAACGATTACATGGATGGTTCTAACGACGACCATGCACATGTAGAAGAAAAAATAACTATTGAATCCAATGCAAGAGAAATTCTAGATTCAATTAATATACACGTTGATGGAAAACCTCATGATAATGATATTATACATATGGAAAGGACACCACTATACCCTGGTGCAAAATGCTCCATATTGCAAGCTATTTTTCCCCTTCTTAACTTAAAAGTTTTCCATGGATGGAAAAACAATAGTTTCACCGATCTTCTACAGTAAGTGTTTTTATACAAAATGGAAATTTCAAGTTTCTTTTAATAGATGTTTCAAAAAATATAATTCCAATCTAAGCTATATCTTATCATTGTTGATGGTACTGTCACAGGTTTTTATCAGGTCTACTATTTCCAATTAATAACAAATTCCCTAAATCAGAAAATGAGATCATGTCATTGACAAAATATTTAGGTATGGATGCTTCCAAGACATATGATGCATGTCCTAATGATTGCAACCTATATTATGGAGATGGTAAGGAATCCTTAGATGAATGTCGAGAATGTGGTGAGAAAAGGTACCATATAAGTAAATCATCAAAAAAGGAAGGAAGAAAGGTACTACGTCACATACCTTTAGCCCCACAATTTGAGAGGCTATTTGGATGTAAGGAAATGTCACAGCTCATGGATTATCATGTGAGGGGAAGGAGCACATATGGTGTTATGCGGATGCCATCTGATGGAGTGGCATGGCGTAAGATCGAGGAGAAGTGGCCAGTTTTCAAAGATGAGCCACGAAATGCAAGAATATCATTAGCATTAGATGGTGTGAATCCTTATGGAAATCAATCAACGCAATGGTCTACATGTCCAGTAATTGCTATCAACAACAACCTACCCCCATGGTTATCAACCAAAAAGGAACATGCTATGTTGACACTTATCATACTAGGTTATACTTTATGGAAATTCCTAATATTGGGTCTACATGATAATAGTAAAAAATTTCATGGTGCAAATGACAAATTGAAGTTGATGTCTTTACAAGTCCAAATCAACCGAAACATATGCACACATACTTGGAGCCTTTAATAAGTGAGTTATTAATTCTTTGGCAAGGAATGAATATGAATGATGTGTCTTGTCCTATTTCTTCAAGGATATTTCAATTTCATGCAATGCTTCTTTTCAAAATTCATGATACTCCAGGGCTATCAATGTGTTGTGGTGAGTTATAGTTGGTGTTAATAACCTCATATTGTATTTATTGATTTCATTTATTTCATATTAAGATCCTAAATTATTAGTTGATATTGAATATAAAAATGAAAGGCCTTCAAACTAAGGGATCTTATGGATGCCCAACATGTGGGCCTTGCACCTCATCAAGAAGATCGAATCATTTGGGAAAGATTGTATACGATGAATATAGAATGTTTCTAAAGCCTGATCATCCATATCACGTACAAGATAAGGATGATTTTGGTGGAAAGGAGTGCCTTCTTAGAGAACCTTCAAAGATGAATCTCGGGAGATGCATGCATGCATATATAATCACAAATGGTAATTTTCAATCTCACCTTTTAAATGATATACGATTACATTCCTAAAACATTGATTTGTTAAATTTATTATGATTTTTCCTTTTGGTAGGATCCCTTCTTTCAGGAATGACTCGAAAGACAATATTTTCAGAGTTTCCATATTATGAAGACCTACCTATTGTTCACTTGTTTGATACAATGCACATAGGGAAGAATGTATCTATCTATTTATATAATATTCTATTTGAGAAGATTTCAATACATGGGAGGAAACTAAATAAGCTACAAGTGAGGATGGACCTCAAAGAAGTAGGAATAATGCCTTATCTTTGGCCAAATGATGATGGTAACTTTGTAGATGATCCATGGTCTCTCACAAAGGAGGGGAAAGAGCAGATGATTAAATCCATAAAATTAGTAAGATTCCCAACAGGTTTTGGAGTAAATTTTAAGAATACATTGTCAAAAGGAAATGAAATTGTTGGAATGAAGACCCATGATTGGAATAATTTCCTTAGGTTATGTGCACATTGATCAACATTAACTATATTATCTATTATGTGATTTTAAAATTCTTTTATTTAAAAAATAATTACATAGCATGAGTAATTGATTAATTTTAACATTCTAATTGCAGTATCTATTACCTTCCAGCCTTCCAAATAATATCGATGACAACATTAGGAGGACAATATACAAGCTTAGTATATTTTTTAGGTATGATGCATGTCCTGTATAAGGAAAAATGTCTCTTCAAGTACAATGTGATATACTACAAAATTTTTCATCTATAATATTTTTTTTGCTTTACGCAAATCGTGGTCTTAACTTAATTAATTCTATTCTAGGTGGGTCACTTCAACAGAGATAAAAAACAAAGACTTAAAGATGTGGAAGAAATAACTTCTCATTTTGATGTGTGACATGCAAAAATACTTCCCAACAAGTTTCTTCAATGCACAAGAACACTACATTGTGCACCTCTTACATGAAATAGAGTTTTGTGGACCAGTTCAAACAAGGAAAATGTTTCCTATTGAGTGCTATTTAAAGGTTTTGAAAAATTTTGTAAAGAAAAAGGTTTGTCTTGAAGGTTCCATGCTTCAAGGGTACATGTTGTTCAAATCCAGAGTTTATCTCACTGAATTGTGCAAAGAATTAAATATTGATGGGCCGCGACTATGGGACTCAAAAGAAAGTGAAAAAGTTGAAGGACATGTATCCACAGGATGAGAAAAAATTAGGGAAATTGAAGGTGATTAAACCCATATCTACATATGGTTCACGATTTTGATTTGTGACTGTGATGGTATAATGTATTTTATGTTTATGATTGCAAATGTTGTTGAAATGGAGGATTTACTATTATATGTTGCAAGAAACAGTGAACACAAAAAAATATGGAGGGAGGAATATCAAAGGCATCATGATGCCCAAAAAAGGCGTTGTTTGTCATATGTATCTCGAGGTGGTCATAATTCATCTTCACATTCAACATTAATGAGAAAGTTTGAAAAGGATTGGCCTCCAGCTATGATTTTAAAATATTTGAGGGATAGAGTAGCAAGAGCATGTAGAAATAATGATGAAAGAGTTACAACACATGTATTGGACATGATAAAAGGACTAGAAGAGAATAAGGTGACCCATTATAAGGGGTTGTGGTGCAAGGGTCGTCATTACCGTGTTTGGAAGCTAGATGAAAATTGACAAAAAATTGACTATGGAATTGCTGCATATTTTATGGTAGATTTTCAGTCACATGTTCGTGATGGAAACATAAAAATCGACACCTTGAGATACTATGGATTAATCAAAGATATCTTAGAGCTTAACTTCAGATCTTTCAAGGTGGTAATATTTGAAGCTAAGTGGTTTAGAAATATTGTAGTTGGAAATCATCCAACAATATATATGCATGAGAATGGTTTTTGCATCATAAATCATACTGGGTTTGAGCAGACAGATTAACCATATGTTTTTCCTTACCAATGTGAGCAAATATTTTTATGTTGTCATCCTACAGAACGATCAAAGTCATTTGTCATTGAGTATAATCCTAAACCAATAAGAGTCTTCCAACCTTCACATGAAGAACAACCTATCTCAACAGAAATGTCATATAATGGTAGCTCAGATGATGAATTTAATGGGCAAGAAGACATGCTTGAAATGTACAATGGCTATTCAAATTATTTTGATGATTAATGACAAATTCTATGAATAGTTCTACTCAAGAAAACGTAAATGTCTAGTAGTTCTATATTAGAGTTATATTTTCATTTAAATCTATTATATGGATTTGTTTAGAAGAATCAAACCTATCATAATCTAAAAATTAATAATATTTCAATATTAAAAATATGAGAGAACTATAACATGATAAAAATGTTATATATATTATCATTATGTACATTTAGATTTTTTTTTTCTCATTAATTTTTTGAAAACTTAATAATTAATGAATTTATATCTTATACAATTGAAAACTTATTTTTTACAAGGGAAAGTTAGATATTAGAGGAATTGTTAATAGTATTTCAATGTTAAACATGTCAGAGAACTATAACATGATAACAATGTTATATATATTATCATTATGTACATTTAGATTTTTTTTTGTCCTTATTTTTTTTAGAAAACTTAATAATTAATGAATTTCTATCTTATAGAATTGAAAACTTATTTTTTACAAGGGAAAGTTAGATATTAGAGGATTTGTTAAGATTTCTTTACCCTCCAAAATGATATTTTATGATTAAAATATTTTCAAAATGTTTCATTTGATTATGAGTTACTACTTTTTGTTTTTTCTTATATGTATTTTAATTCATTTGCATACTTTTCATTTTATATTATACTCATTATTTCACTTCATATAATCAAAGTTTGATGCTTATATATATATATATATATTTCACTTGTTTCATTATTTGATTAATGCAATAAAGTATATAAAACTTGTTCTAACTTGGGAAATGTGTAATATTGAATTAGGTCTATTGATTCAATATACGAACAAGAAAAAGAGGAAAGTCTATTCGGACAAATATTTTAAATGAATTTATGAGGGACACCTTCTGGAGTCATAGGTATTCATGTGATACCTTCCAAAGGAAGTAATTATCTACAATTCCATCTTCCCATTTAGATTTTATAGATGATGTATGTGTCCCAGTAGTAACTGGTACTTGCCATAATGTGGAGACTACACTTGAAACTGGATTTGAAATTGATAGATTACAATCATATAGAGAGTGGTTGATGAAGGCTGATGTTGATTCATTCATAAGAGATGCAATTCATGCAGCATACAAAACAACTATCTCTGACACAGTGAATGCAACATATAGAGAAACAATAGTTGATGATCTACTAAGATAAATAGTCATTTATATTTTACTTATAAACTTTAGGGTTGTAATTACATAACATATGATTATTAATAATATATTATGTCACAATTTTCAGGAGTAATATCATTGTTCTCTAAGAAGACACTAACACCAATGGACAACAAAATCAATCTCCTCCATCAGATGAAAAAACTATACCATCTATTGGTGCATCTTTTCAACCTCTCTTAAAACATCTAAATGAATATGTTAAAGGAGAGACAACTAATGGTATGCCATTCACAATCACATTAAATAAAAAAGGGCAAGTGTTAAATGATGAAGGTGGGAGAACATGGAGAGACATACTTCACCGTGAAGCATTGAGATTATTTGGTCCTACAGTTACTAAAGATTTTCGTCATCAAGGTAAAACACATATACTATGTTTTTTCATAAATTGCATATTTAATTTATGTAGTATAAACTATATACTTAACGTTTCATGTTTCATATTAAAAAAATTTATATATTGTACTCAGTGTTACAATCCCTAAATTTCATTACTATGATACTATAAACCTTAAGATTTTTTATATGGATTATTTACTTTCTACGTGTATTTCACAGATAAATCTAAGAAGTATGAGTTATTATCTCTTATGCATAAAGTATCGACAATTGTACCTCCATGAAAAATTCTTCATAGTGTTGCTGAATATATTAAAAATACCAAGAATGCTTTGAGAGGAGAATTGGTAAGAAAAAAAAATGTAGTCAAGCCGCACTTCATAGGAGAAGGAGAGTGGAAGAGGTTATTGGATGAGATTGCTATTAAGAAAAAAAAGGAAAAATGAAACTTTGGTTGGAAAAGACAAATATGCACATACTGTAAGAGCCTCTAGGTTGTCCACATGCCATCATTTGGGGAAAGGTGGTATGTTATCTGCAGAGGCAAAAATTGTAAGCTTAATACACTACTATGCTTCTCAAGGAAAATTTATTTTTTATATAATAAAATTTCTAACTATTTCATTGTTATTTAAAATATAGTTGCAGGTGTTCAATACTAAAATGTCTGAAGATGACAAATATTTTGCTTCATACTATGGTGTATCTTCTCTCACTCATCAAAAGATTAAAGATGAATTTAATCCTATTACAAATTATGAGGTATTTCTTGACCTACAATTTTTATTTTCTAAATAAATTTTTATAATATCAAAGAAGTATATGCAAATGAAAGTTTCAATTAATAAAATTTATAGTTGTGTTGATCTTATCTTATATGTGTCTTAGGTAACTGATCAACATGATGAAAGAGAAGATGAAACTGAACTTTGAATCATGCTTCAACCTTACCATATGTTTGGTTAGTTCACTTCGGTTATTTTTTAAATCAATAGGATATTTTAGTTATGAAATACCATTAAAAGCACACACTTTTTATGGTTTATTTCAATTCAATTGAAGTTATTGTTTGTTTTTTTCTCTATTTTTTTTCATTTATGCATTTTTATTCACAAACTTATGTTTATAATTTTCTTTTTATGATTTTTCCATATAGACAGCCACAAAATTTCATTTAAGGATGAGCAATACAGATGATTTCAAACGAATTATCAGTTTCGTTTTTTTCATATCTCATAATAAACAATTTTCAAGACCTAAGACATTTCATTATATTAATGAATGAAAAGTGATTTTTTGATAATCAATGTTGATAGTAATAACAATATCTACATATGCTAAAATTTGATTATCAAAAAATCACTTTTCATTTATTAATATATATACACTACTATGCTTTCTCAAATCCTTTATAAATTGTGATGCTAATATGGAAATTTGACCATGAAAAAGATAACTAAATTTAGCAAGAAAAACACACATATATATATATATTATTTTGTTGATTATTGGTTCTATTTCATACCAATCACATTATATGGCCGGTGGTAAGCGTGCGCTGTCCATTTATGCTTTTTCTTTTTCATGTCATCACGATTCACCCTAAAGATTTGAATAATATTAAATAAGCTCCAATATGACGCCACTTCGTATTTAATGGTGGCAGTTGCATGGGTTACATAGACTTTAGTGGAGCACCAATTTATGCATTCAAAAAGCTGGGTGAGAATTAATAGATTAATAAAAGCTTTCCATTTGTTTATTTGCACGGCTGAAGTCATGATCTGTTTCTTCCATTGATTACATAGATTAAAATCGTTATAGATTAATAAAAGCTTTCCATTTGTTTGTTTGCACGGCTGAAGTCACGATCTGTTTCTTCCATTGGTTACATAGATTAAAATCGTTTGCTTCCATGCCTTCAAATCGTCGGTTTGCATGCCATTTTTGACGAACTGACTTCTAAATTTGCTATTTAAAGTGGCAGACATTCTGGCTTTTGGAAAATTGGCCCTTTGTGATTTATCAAATTGATTAGCTTTTCTACATTCTTTCTCCTCAAGCTAAACAACAGAATTTTTTAATACAGCTTTAGATATGGTCAACAACTTGAAATGGGTTGCAATTGTCAGTCTCATATTCTTTCAGCTCCCAATGCCACCCGTCCGTTGTAAGAGTTTGATGGCCATCAGTAGAAAAGGTAAGGCTTTCCACATCGGTATTAGGGAATACAGATACCACAATTCAATTCAAAAGTCTTACATTATATGTAGGGCGTTTCGATACATTTGCATCCACAAACTTCTAAAGGTTCAACACATTGAGCTTTGGAAACAGGAATCAGAGAGCGGGAATTGGTAGCTGCAAAACATTACCAGGAGAGGATAGATGGAGCTTTTCTTAAGTATTCGACTCAGAACCAAACTCCGCAAGAGGTATTTCTTGAACCCAATGAACGATTATTATGATTCTGATTCTCAGTTCTTGATTCGTCTTGTCCAGACAAATTATTACTAATCACTTCACAATTATTACGACGCAGACTGATAGTAGTTACTACCGTCGTTCTCTGCAGCAAGTGAAGTTAGATGAAACCGAAAGAGAAAATGAAGGATGGAGAATGTCGTCTAGCAACAGAAACACTGAAGGCGAATTCGAATCCAAACGAAGGATTCCTGGGGGCCCCGATGGTCAACACCACCGTATGAGTAATGGATTCTAAATAAAATTCCATCGGTATTATTATGGGTAGCAGGATGGGCAGACAGGCGGAATCAGCTACTTATTGTTCAATTAAGTAGTAAACGGGTACTAGCTCAAGAAACCCAACGTCTTTTACAGCAACTAATTAGTTAAGAAAAATTTCATAAAACCACTTGGCTCGTTAAATGTACGTAGTACGTATTACTAGGTCCTTTAGTTATGAGAAGAGATTTTGATATATTCTCATTCTAGTGTTTCTTTTAGTTACTGGTGTATATCAGTATGTAATTAAGGCTTTAATATAATTTGGATTAATTTTTTCATGTGCAAGTTTTTTTTGGATCTATTCTGATTCTAGTGTTTCTTTTAGTTACTGGTGTATATCAGTATGTAATTAAGGATTTAATATAATTTGGATTAATTTTTTTATGTGCAAGTTTTTTTTGATATATTCTCAATCTAGTGTTTCTTTTAGCTACTGGTGTATATCAGTATGTAATTAAGGATTTAATATAATTTGGAAATTAGTATGTAATTAAGGATTTAATATAATTTAGATTAATTTTTTTATTTGCTAGTTTCTTTAAGTGTAAAATACAATTTGTTATTTTTTGTTGTTTAAATTTTATTTTTATATAGGATTAAATAAATGTTTTAACTATAAAAAAAAATTAACCTTTTTCATATAGATACAAAATTGTTTTAAAATAATATATAATATATACTCAATTGAAATTAAAATATTTTACATAACATGTTTATAATACAAATTAAAATGATTTGTTATTGTTAACATAATATATGTTAATATATATTTTTAATTGTATTAATATATATAAATTGAGTGGGCCTAATGGTCAAGAGCATGTGTTTCCTCTTAAGAAATGGCACGTTCAAAACTAGAAAAAGTAGAATATGTATGTTTTAGTAGATTTGACAGTCCTTTGTCTCACAAACAAGAAGTCTCATACACTATCTGTGACCTTAAAATTGAATAATTCCCACAAATAAAAGAGTCTCATATACTGACAATAACCTTAAAATTAAATAATAATAATTAATTCATATTTCATAATAATTTTAATTCTTATTTTAAAAGAAAACGAACTAACAAACTTAAACATCTTCTCAGACTAGATTGTAAAATAAACCTCTAAAAGAGTTAGAAAGCCACAGTTTTGGAAATCCTTCAATGCCTGTTGTCCGGTATGAAGATATTTTCTACACGCGAAATTACGAGAATAACGTCAATAAAATAAAACTCGTTTTCCAAGCTTTATGCATTATTTGATTTAATTAGTGTCCCAAATGGATTGGCATCGAATTGTTCACGGTAGTTTTTATTCGTTCGATTTCACTGGCCATTCGCATGAGTGGACACTCAGCTTTAATTGGATATTCATTTGATTTACCGAGTGCTTTACACGTTTGAATCCTAATATTATAATTAGGTCAGACATTAATGTTAACCGTAAGACTTCAAGAGAATGAGATTTGGTACGAAATCTCCTTAGTAATTGAAAATCCATTAGCCGATTTAATGATAGAATAATTAATGGAGTTGTTTACAGATACAATATAATAGTTTGGATTGTAGTTTTTGCTAAAAATTAAGTAATTTTTTATCAAAATTTTAAATAGTTAGAGTGTTTGAATTGTATTTTTGATGGTGGAAATAGAATTAGCATTATTAAAAACCCTTAAATCCTTAGAACACCCAAAATATTGAAATTTAACCATCGTAATCAAGACATTCAAAAATCTTTGCTGGAATTTTTCATAATCTTACCTGAATATTTTGGGTTATTCTATGGGTTTTTTGGACTATGGCTTAATTAAACATTTGTCTCTTGTGCTATGAAAAAAATATTTATTAACCTAAAAATGAGGTAATAATATTTTGTAAATATATTTTTATTTTTTTTACACTTTGAAAATTTATTATATTTAGTTGTCAAACTAGCAGCGAGGATAATCACCTCTAGCTGCTAACCAGATGCATTTCCTTGCATCCAAGGAAGACTAGCTCTAAGTCAAACATAAGCAATTTTAGGGCATACTTGAGGCCCAAAATATATTTATATCAATAAGGGTTGTGTTTTATTTGTTAAAATCTGGCCAAATTTTCTATTGATAATATGGGTGTTTATTTTAAATAGATTTTGTATTGCATTAGAAACTAAGTTGAGATTTATCTTCAAAGTATTCATATTATTTTTGTCATATGAAATGAGTTCTGATTTTTTTGGACATGTAGTATTAATAAGAAATAACATTGACCCATGATATTTTAACAAAGCTTATTGAAAAGTGTAAAATTTCCATGATAAAATAGTGTCAAATCTTCATAAGTAATAATCATATTTTCTATGAGATCTTGGATGCATGGTGATCATGTGTTTTGTTAAAGCACTCCATGTGAAGTCACTGATTCTCTACTCCAATGAAAATTATATATTAGACATGATAAAGATACATCCTACTAAACTTACAATAAAAAATAATCCTATTATATGTTCTTTTATTATATTGATTCTTTTTATAATTCATAATAATTATAATTTTAAATAAAGTTAAAATTATAATTTAAAATAAAATAATAATTTTCTTTTATTATATTGTTTTTTTTTATAATTCATAATAATTATAATTTTAAATAAAATTATAATTTAGCTAATTTTTATGATTTTATTAATTTTAGTGATACCATATGTATGATAAAGTAATTGTTTTGATATTTATTATAGATTGATTTAGAAATTTTCTAATTATTTAATTAATATAACTACACAAATATTAAAATAATTTATTTTTTCTTAATAATAATAAAAAACTCAATTTTATTAATAATACTGATTTGAAATACTAATTTAATAATCAATAATTTTTTATTATTTTGAATAATAATAAATGTTTTAATTTTTACAATACAAAAATTAATAATATATCAAAACATTGAAAACTAATAATAATTAAAATAAGTATTGATTTAACAATTGATAAATATTTAATGATGTATCAAGAAAAAGTTTAATGATGTATCAAGATAATAAAATAAAATAGCAAAGATCATCATCCTTTCTATCATTATAAATTTAGGAAAAGTTTGGAAATGGAAATGAAGTCTTTCAATTTCCATAGAGATGATAGTTAGAATATTAGTTGGAATTTTATAATAATAATAATAATAATAATAATTTTATTTTTATTTTTATTTTTATTTTTGTTATTATTATTAATTAAAATATAGTTTTCATTTATTTTTTATTAATTTATTATTTATTGTTTTACTTTTTTTTAAATTTTGGATTTAAATAATAGGATTGAGTTAATTTATATTTATTTTTATTTTATTTTGTTTTTTCCATTTTATTATTATTATTTTTGAATTTTATTGTTTAGATTTAAATTTTATCTTCTTATTTTTATTTTGTTTATTTATTTATTTTCATTTTCTTATTATAATTTTTTAGTTTTTGTAATCCTATGCTTTTTTACACACTATTGGTTACTGGGACTTACTCTGATCACTATTTTGTTCTTAATATATTTGAAGTGCAAATAATATATATGAGAATATTTTGTATCATTTTAAATTGAATATAAAGATTGTGTTTGATTAATTAAGTGGAGCAGTCAGCAGTTCAGAGAGTTGCACAGTTACAACCACTTCCCTAGAGATTTATTGGAAATATGGAGAGGGAGAAGGGTTGGTTTTTCATCCTATATTCCGAGGAGAGAAAGAGAATCTGCAGTTCAGAGAGTTGCACAGTTACAACCACTTCCCTAGAGATTTATTGGAAATATGGAGAGGGAGAAGGGTTGGTTTTTCATCCTATATTCCGAGGAGAGAAAGAGAATCTGGGAGGCAGGACATTGCCTGAGAGAATTCCTGAGCTAGACAGGGAGAGCTAGTGGAGTAATCTCTACCTAACACAAACATTTCTTGAGAGAATTACGATAGGGAGAGCCAATGGAGTAATCTCTACCTAACACTAGAGGTTGGACTGGAGTCTCGTTGCGAAGGTGGTTGTGTGGAAAAATGTAACATACGCCGATAACTTCACATGGAAATGCCAGGAGTTAAAATTTTTTTATACAAGTTACCCACGGTAACTCAAGATCACTATTAAATATTCCTTACTCATCATTACATATAATGTTCACCAGTTCATATTGAAACCTTAGTGTAAGAAAAGTAAGTTTTTTAATCATTAACAACCTCCATTATTATGGTACATTAACATAAAATTGTATGAGATACCTTGCATTCATTTCATTATTCATGTAGTCATCACATATTTGACATTATGAACATCAAAACAAGAAAGGAATTGAAATCATCAATTTGACACAATAATCAATCACATCATTGAACACCAATATACCCTAGAAAGCCCGTAGGGTGAAAACCAACAAATGTTTAATTTTATTATTAAACACTCATGAGGGTGTTCAACCCTCACTCAATGGCTTATAATGGAGACCATCCTTTAACCATAGTTTATAAATCTTACACGGAAATATACAAATATCTAGCTTAAAGCCATTACAATAAATATGATAGCATTTACCCACTAATCTTCATATCTTCATATCTTGGTGGCATGGATGTACCTACAATGGACCATCGTACATTGGATTATCTTGCAGCTCGCACTCATCTGCATGAACCATAATCATTTACCTGCCACCAGGTTAAGCGTAATATTTCCTTTGTACATGTCACCATCATTCCTTGCTAATGTTAACCTCAACATACATTGATGTTAGGATTAGATAAAGCCTTAATCAATAAATAATCAATCTTTAAGTGATCTTTTAACACTTTTTCATGAACATACATGAAATGTGAATACAATATCACAACATGCTTTCTTCTACCATCACTACCTTAGTCTAAGCAAGTAATTATCAATTCATGTCAACATAATCCCCACATTATTATGACACTTCTCGCACACACTACACTATAGGACAAATCACTACACTTTTCCAGGAATTCCTTTAATGGAAAATGGCACATTATGCATTCGAGTTTACTTAAAATTTAACAAAATAACCAACCCTTCAGCTATTTCTTTTGGTGCATGCAAATATAATAAAGCTAACATGTATAGAGTTCCCAAAAGAGTCTTCCAAAAGAAAATATTAACCCAAGAGAGCATGTAAACACATGTTTTCTTTTCTGTAAAACTAATGCAATTAAGCATACAAATGCCTGTATTATTTTTTAATTATTATACTAACAATATTTTCCAATGTAGTCTAACACAACATACTATCTTTTCACACATACAAATATGTATAGTCTTTCCAACGAAAGGAAATACAAATATTGCATGCATATGCAGAAACTAACATAATAGTTATGATAGCATAAAGTACTCACAAATCATTCTTCCTAAAGAAACATTATACTCAATATTTCTTCTGGCAACACATTATTCACTTCGCTTCTTAGATCTCTACCATCATTAACTATTCTTCTCATGTAACAAATGCATACTTCATTTGCATCAATAATTTATCATAACCTAGTTTTGTTGTCTTTATATTTGAAAGTTTCTTATGCTTCCCTTTCAAGAAATTATCATAGATAACCTTCTTTTATGCATAAAAATAGGAAAAAATATGAAGGTTAGCTTAACCTTGTATACATCCAAATCAATATGTCGACATGCACTCCTTTCAAGAAGTTATTCTTTTCAAGTAAGAAAAAAATATATAAAACAACATAATATTTATTATTCTTTTCACACAAGCTTCAACATGATTTTTCCCAAAAAAACAATTATGAGAAAACTATTATGGGTTCTTCATGACTTTTCTTTGAAGAAACTCATTAACTTATCTCCCAACCCATGGAATATATTTAGGAATTACCCTCTTTAATCTATATTCACTTTAGAGGAAATAAATTGGATTTCATTATCATTTCATACACGTGTATGAAATCCCTTTTTTTCCAAAAGAACAAGAAACGTATATTTTATTACATAAGATGCATATATATAAAGAAAAGAAAATTTACTTATTTATGTCTTACTAGTGCTGACATCTTTCAAGATATATACTAGCAATCTTTGCAAGAACTCACATGGTTTCTTCTCCACAAAAATATCATAGTAAGTTTGTCTTTTACAATAGTATATCTCTAACAATAATATATTTATAAAAGATTAACATAATAGAAATATTTTCAAGGACTTACGTCGTAAGCTTGTCTTTTACCATATTATATATATAAGAACAAAAGTAACTATTTTTGCGTATAACAATTCATATGAAATTTTTTGTTTTCTTTCTAGAAAATGTGCAAAATATTTCAAAAGCAAACTACTATTTTGAAGAATACTTATCATTGTCCAGGATATTTAACCCTCTGTGCCCATGTGTTGGTACTTTGTAACCCGAGGAATATTTCCATTTCCGAGGGATATTCGGAAGCAATGCCCATAGTAGTTCCATTTGCAGGTAAAAACTTGGACATCTCCACCAAAATATAGTCCATGCCATCTCAATCTTCAATCAGATCACTAAGTATCCTTTTCGTTCCTTTCTCGTTTGGGCATTTGGGCATGTATATATAAAAAAAAATGCAACCATTCCAGCAATCGGTTCTGAATTTATACTAGCTCCACTAACAGAGTACTAGGCTTCTCCGCAGTCACAAATATCCCGTAATCCTTGAATGCATACCAATAATAAATTTTCTCTCCCATTGCGACTCCCACGGTGGTCGTAACTGTCGAAAACCTATCAAATGTAGATTCAGAGCCACACTATTTACAAGGTGTAACTTAACCTTCCAAACATAATCTCCATAGCAGAACTGGTTCTTGAATGTTCAGATGTTATCCCCTTTTTAACATTTGCTAACAACCATTATTTTCCTTTCATATCAAGAATTCATTATCAAGAATTTGTTAAAAATTCCAACCGATTCTTGATAAAATTTTAATTAATATTTATTTATTAATTCCACATGGTTTTAGGGATGTTACATACTCCCCTCCTTAAGAGAAAACCATCCTCAGTGTGCTTTTCTCACTGAAAATTAAAATTATACTCATGATATAATGATATAAACAACCCAAAGGGGGCCCTTCCCCTTTGCAATGAAACACTTTATTTTCCTTAAATGTTATTAATTGAAACAATAATGTTTTTATCCATAGTCATAAGCATGTATAGCTCAAAAAATATTCCATTTCCATTTTTAACTACTTATCCATTATTCAATTCATAAAAATATAGAGAAATCTGTATAACAACTTACCATTACTTACTAATTACTATTGGAAGTAATGATGGCTTTTACACAAGCTTTTTGAGATTGGTTGAACAACCCATCGACACTCCATGGAAAGAGCCTGTAATGTATGACTAACAATTTCAATCACGTTAGTCACATAGTTTCAATCAAATGAAATACTTTCAAATATCAAACATTCATGCAATAGCAAGAGATATTTTAATCACAGTACTTCCACAAGTACTTAGAGAGCACAAACCCTCTAATCAATGCATCATGTGCAAATTGTCTTAGCTCCTGCTAAAGACATCCACACAGTACTTAAAAAAGTACTCAGAGAGCACCTAGCTCTCTAATCGTACCAATGGTCAATATATGCACCATGGGCATATCCTAGCCTCTGCTAAGACATTCAAACAAGTTAGTAATAAAATAAATGAACTTATACATTCAGTAATTCATTTTCCGATCGCTAAGCTCCTTTACTCTTAATATCTACATAAGATATTTACACAATCATATAAAAAATCATTTTAATATAACACATAACTTATTACTTAACTTGTTCTGCTATGAGAACCACAATGGTAAATAAAATGCTCCTCCCAACCCATGGGAGTTGGTTACCACAACCAAATCGAGTAATTTTCACATCGAGACAGTTACTCGACAAAAGACCATTCTAGGTCCAATATGGATTCCTCTTGGAAACATCATGCCTATTCCTCTAACAATGTCTCGTCTATGAGGAAATTTGGACCTCCTCCAATAGGCTCCAAAATCAATAGATTTGCCTCAAGTTTTCCCCTCTTCACCATCTTGGCTAGCTCTTTTCCATTACTGAGATCATATATCTCTAGGGAGAGGAAATTCGGGTAGGTAAGTGCCATCAACCCCTCCGAGCAGGCAATATCCATCAACACAAGGCCTTCTATCCTTTCACAATTGTTCACAACTGTCTGTCATGTTAAAGCTCTCTTTTAGCATTCTTTCTCATAGTAAATTACATAATTAACCTTATGCACATTATACATAAAGAAAAAGAAACTTTATGTACATCATACATCATACTTGACCTTAACATGGGTCCAATGATATATATATTAATAGGAAACATGACTAACATACATGTGCTGTATATTATTATTTCCCAAATAACAAAATCATGCACATTAGAACATGATACCATGTGTTTATACATTATTATTTCCCAAATAAAACAATCATGCACATTATAACATGTTACTTTAACATTTACTGTTGCAATTCACATTTCAATGTTTGCGATGTTTTATTTTCACAGGTTTTCTATTTCCATTAAGCTATCCATGCTTACTATAAACAACATTTCCAATCGTAAATATGCATTTCTTAAGCACGTATAATATTACACAATAATTTTAATTTCCTTCATACAACGTTTTCATGCTTACAATTACATACAAATATCCATTAATGTGTACATATCAATAGTGGTTAGGGTAACATTCCAAAAATTTCCATTTCCCACAATGTTCTGTTACCAACAGACTGACACATGAAGTAATTACCATAATCTCTTGTTCACACTTGCAATAATATTTAATCAAAACAAATTCATGCATATAGGTTCTATTAGTTAGTCATACAACACTAACTAATCATTGCCACTAATAATATTAATGCATCCATGACACGACTAACAAAAAGTAGTCATTCAACAACTAGTCATTATAGTCAAGTCTCACTACTTGACCCATTGTGTATTTTTAACATCTCAAATTCTTCATTCAATTTAATTTTAAGACATTCTATCATCCTATTCAAAGAATTTCCTCATCTTTTGCATTCATGCATTAGTTTCACACACCATCACTATACACATTCATCTTTTTCAAGTAGTGCATGGTAACTTTAGTTATGTTCACTAAATGTATGAGTAATATGTCATATACCTAATGTTAATAGTCAACTCTCACTTTCACTAGTGAGTACTCAAGTTGTTCATAAGTGCAACAAAGGTTTTATTGTCTTCTCACTTTCACTTGTGAGTACTCAGGTTGTACATAAGTACAACAAAGGTTTTATTATCTTTTATCCTCAACAGGATTCCAATGTTATGAAAACTGTTTTGCAACACTATTTATTACTTATTACTCTTCAATGTAGTTATAAACATGAATCACACATCTCATTTAAAAAGTAGACTACTGCATATATCAATCAATATGTAGATTTCTAGAATCATATATCAATTAATATCTATATTTCTGTAATCATAACTTAGCTCATTTCCATTAGTAGCATACCTCAATTTATTTTCGCTTAACAAATCCCAAAGGCGCTAGTGCTGCAACCTTTAACTCAGATACCACTTGTAACGTACACCAATAACTTCACATGGAAATGCCAGGAGTTAATTTTTTTATACAATTTACCCATGGTAACTATCCAAATCACTATTAAATATTCTTTACTCATCATTACATAGAATGTTCACCAGTTCATAGTGAGACCTTAGTGTTAGAATAGTAAGTTGCTTAACCATTAATAACCTCCATTATGGTACATTAACATAAATTGTATGAGATACCTTGCATTCATTTCATTATTCATGTAGTCATCGCATACTTGACATTATGAACATCACAACAAGAAAGGAATCAACATCATCAATTTGATTGTTATGAATATAATTCATAACAAATAGAATAAATATAAATAAATGTAAATAATAAATAATCAAGATAATGGTTATTTAAAAAGTCATTAATTAATTGAAAAGGCATGTCTAAAAGATATGCCTAGTCATGAAAGGCCACCTGTGTAGGTGTATAAGTCGGGCCTCATTGTAACATTTATCATCACATATATTTTTATATTAATAAATTATTATTACAAATACCTCTTGTGTATCTTACAATTAAAGTCAACAAACCTACAGTTTTGTTGCTCCATTTGGTATCGGAGCCAGTTCGTGTTGTGACTACCTTCTGCTACTGCTGGCTACCTTCAGCTGTTACCAGCAGTGTTGTTTCCTCCACCGTGGTGCTACTGCCACATTCAGGGTTCCTTGAAATTGCTTCCTCTCGATGTCTTCATCAATGTGGATGGTCGATTTCAGCAAAAGGTTGATCAATCTTGAGGATAAGGTTATAGGAAATTCCAAAGACATCAAAATACTTCAGGACATGACAAATTAGATAGAAATAAAAATTGGGAAAAACCATAGCGAGTCCACATACAATCATAACAAATCAATGCAGAAGTTAAACGCCATTTGCGACAAGATGAATATGATGCAAGAACCAATATTCCCAAATATTGGACATAGTCAATAGAACAATTCAGCCGATTTAGAGAATTTAGAAGATAATCATGAAGAATCAATACATTCTGCAAAAGATCAAGTTACGAAAATTTCAGATTCAGATGAAGATGAAGTGAAGGAAGAATATTCTGAGAAACAAGAAGAAAACCACTCAAACTTCGAATCCAATTGGGAATATGAATAAAAAGAAGAAAATGCTTGTGATGAAGAAACTGATATGAATATGGAAATTTTTGAAGATGATGACTGTAAAATTAATGAATTCTTGCAACGTTAAAGGATGGGAGGAACAAAAGAAATTTGAAATTTTTATAGGTGGTCTTGATAAAGAAGAAGATGAGGAATTATATGATACCTTAAAAATCCAACACAAGCATTGATCAAAGCATGAGGGTTATCGTTCAAAGAGTGAACACCACATATTATTGTTCTAGTATGGCCCTCACCTGCATGTCGAATTGCTAACAAAAGAGGAAATTGATCGGAAAAATGCAATAAAAAAAGGAAATAGAAAGGAAAATCAAAGAGCGACTGGAGAATTATTGGTAGAGAGAACATCAGATCTATGAAGAACTGCTTACACAAATTCACTATGGTTTTCTCGATGAAGGAAAATAAATGCATGAGATGAGTGATAAATATTGGTCCAACCCCTTGAAAAGATTCAATTATCTGCGTTTGATTCTTCAATTTGGACCCCTAAATCGCGAAATATTCATTTTATAAGAAAAATCCCTAAAGTGATTAGGCAAAATCATCTCCAGATCTTACGCATGTGCCCTATTGTCTGAAGAAACCGCATTATTTCACTGAGAATCTCTTAGAACCTTCTGCATCCTCTATGTGAACAAAGAACAAATATGGAATTACCTAAAACCCCAAGATCCCTCACAGTGCTACCGACATGGTCAAATATCAGTTTTAGCAAGAAATTTACAGTCCGTGGATGAGGGTTTTCACTCTTGAGTCCTTAGTATTCCCTCAATCATGTCCAAATTTCTGTACCACAGACATTATTCTTGTGTTCTTGCATACCTTATAGCGGAAAAAACCACGGCCCTTTCTTCCACCTGTGTGAAAATCATAGCCAATATTATGTACATTTTCTATGCTGCTAAATTTCTTGCAGGGCACATCACATTGCTTGTTGATATGGACAAATATCTGGTGGTAGGGCTTGTGAAAATATTTATATATCTATTGGTTTTATTCACAAACCAGGATTTCTTGGGGGTCTTAGAGGCCACTCGGTAGGCTCTTCACCTCGTGCTTCTTCTCCTCCACCCGATGCTCAATGGTGCACATCTGGTTCAAGAACTAGCTCTAGCTTGGAGCTGCGACATGAATTTACTAGAGTCATGTCCATTTCTCCGAGCCATCGGTTCAGCCGTAGAAGTTCTGTGGCGCCATCGATGTGTGCATTCTTTGCATCTATCTCCCCCAATCAACGCCAGTCATTCGAACCTTCCATCGATCGATCCATCATCCATTCCATTCCATCAACATGGCGTCCCTGTGCTACCATCCTCTGCTCTTCTGCGTTGTTCTCAGCCGTTTTTATCAGTCATCGTCCCCATTGGATAGTTGCACAACAGTTTCACCTTTCCTCATCGCCGTTGCTATATACATTGTGCAATGGGATCACTCTGTGCTATCCGGATACAAGTTAGAATTGGAGATAACGTCACGGGGAGCCACCTAGTCAAACATTGTGACTTCCCATGGGTCTTCTTGAATTGTATACTTATACAGTGTTACTCTTTTCTAGAGTGTGATTGTTCTCAGGGTGATACACATTTAAAGTTTTTTTATATAAAATATATAATATATATAAATTAAATAATTTATACAATTAAAAAATAAATAAAGAAAAAAGAAAAAAAAAGAGATGGATAAACTAAGAGTCCACTTACTAGATTGATGTGGTACTTACCGAGATGACGTGGGCAAGGTGAAGTAAATTTTCTATAATTATTAAATTAAGTTTTGAGGACAAAGCTTTCCAGAGAAGAAGGCAATGTTATGAATATAATTCATAACAAATAGAATAAATATAAATAAATTTAAATAATAAATAATCAAGATAAGGGTTATTTAAAAAGTCATTAGTTAATTGAAAAGGAATGTCTAAAATACATGCCTAGTCATGAAAGGCCACCTGTGATGGTATATAAGCAGGGCCTCATTGTAAAATTTATCATCACATATCTTTTTATATTAATAAATTATTATTACAAATACCTCTTGTGTATCTTGCAATTAAAGTCAACACAATCATTGACACCAATATACCCTGGAAACCCCATAGGGTGAAAACTAGCAAATGTTTAATTTTATTATTAAACGCTCGTGAGGGTGTTCAGGCCTCACTCAATGGCTTATAAGGGAGACCATCCCTTAACCATCGTTTATAAATCTTACACAGAAATATACAAATATCTAGCTTAAAGCCATTACAATAAATATGATAGCATTTACCTACTAATCTTCATATCTTCATATCTTGGAGGCATGGATGTACCTACAATGGACCATCATACATTGGATCATCCTACAACTCGCATGCATCTGCATGAACGATAATCATTTACCTGCCACCAGGTTAAGCATAATATTTCCTTTGTGCATGTAACCATCATTCCCTGCTAATGTCGACTTCAACATACATTGAAGTCAGGATTATATGAAGCCTTAATCAATAAATAATCAATCTTTAAGTGATCCTTTAACACTTATTCATGAACATACCTGAAATGTGAGTACAATATCACAACATGCTTTCTTCTAACATCACTACCTTAGTCTAAGCAAGTAATTATCAATTCATGTCAACATAATCCCTACATTATTATGACACTGCTCGAACACAGTACACTACAGGACAAATCACTACACTTGTTGAGGAATTCCTTTAATGGAAAATGACACATTGTGCATTCGATTTTACTTAAACTTTAACAAAAGAACCAACCCTTCAGCTATTTCTTTTGGAGCATGCAAATATAATAAAGCTAACACGTTGAATGTTGCTCCTATGCATGCTATGCATATATTTTCCAAAAGAGTCTTCCCAAAGAAAATCTTAACACAAGAGAGCATGTAAACACATGTTTTATTTTCTATAAAACTAATGCAATTAAGCATACAAATGCATTTCTTATTTTTCAAATATTATACTAACAATATTTTCCAATGTAATCTAACACAACATACTATATTTTCCCACATAAAAATATGTATAGTATTTCCAACAAAAGGAAATACAAATATTTCATGCATATGCAGAAACTAACATAATAGTTATGACAACATAAAGTACTCACAAATAATTCTTCCTAAAGAAACATTATACTCAATATTTCTTCTATCCATGTAAATAATATAAATCTCCAACACAATCACTATTCTTTGTGCATGTAAGAGCTTATCATAATAACCCTTCTTTAACGTAGGAAACACATTATTCACTTCGCTTCTTAGAACTCTACCATCATTAACTAATCTTCTCATGTAAAAAATGCATAATTCATTTGCATCAGGAAGTGTTAGGATATTCCGGCACATAGGAAATAGTTAAGAATAACTTAGTCTAGTGTAGAGTTAGGTAAAGTGTGTTTCTTTACCATGTACATTTGTAACTTATAATTCGATGATCACAATTTGTAGTGATCCTACGGTTATCTCTCTCCTCGGTATTAACGACACTTGATTTGTGGCTTAACCCCTGATTGGTCCATGATCTCTATTTAAAGATCATGGAGGGTCATTTTTCCAGTAACCATTTATGAGAGAAACATATGTAACTTTTATTTTATATTAATAAATGGCCTGAAGTGGCTACTTTGGCTCAGGTCGTGGACTGTTTCCCTCTTTGAGGGTTTTAACCATGTGATTATACTGGTGTATTGATTTGTGATCTAGTCGTGAGTGGTGACCTTTGGTTCTTGATCTATGGAACTTACACTGTAAATTCCTACATGGTATCAGAGCTATTTTGAGGGCCAAATCAGTTGTTGATCAAAATCTAAAGCTGGTTTAACTGCATGTGAATGTCGTTGTGTAGATATATTATTTCTGAACATTTTTGGGCTTGGAGAACTGCTCTGTTGTGTCTAGAGCGCCTTCTACAGTGAGGAAGGCCTTTTGTTTCATGCGAAAATGTTTCCAACTGCCCAAGTTATGACAATTTAGATCTGGAGGTATAAAGCATCTGTTTTGTAGTTATATTTGTTAATAGTTCTGCTTATTTCAGTTTGCTTTGTTTATTTTCAGTTTTTAGGTTTTATTTACTTTCTATATCTATACCCTCTTCTCTGTGTATCCTCTTTTCTCTGTGCTGCGTGCGATCTTGGCAAATCAGAAACAGGAAAAGGGATTTTTTTTGCTATGTATGCTCTTTCCCCGTGTCTTTGTGCGATCTTGGGAAATTAGAAATAGTGAAAAAATTGATAGTTGCTGGTAAGGCTAACCGAAGTCTAACATTCTTCCATAAGGCTTGCATTTCATTTTTTTTCTCGTTTTTTGTGTTTTTTTGTGCAGGAAAAGGCACACACACCCCCTTCCTCCTTTCAAACAATAACAAAATATTTTTACTATCTCACTTGGTGAGGAGTTAGTTTATGAGAATAGAGGTCTTGGGTTCAAGTATGCTTCTCAAGCTTCTTTTGTAAAAAGTTTTTGTTAAAAGGGGTGGGATTTTTTTTTTTTAAAGCCGCACTAAATCCTGTTCTCGTAACTATTCAGCATCTTCAACTCATTTTTTCAAAAAGGAATAACTTCTTCATTCAGAAACCGTTTTTCGAGCCGTTTTTTTTGGAATGGCTTAATTTTTTGAGATAGTTCCATTGGAGCAATTAGTTTCATTTTTTTCTTAGCTTTATTATTTCAAAACATGGAAAGTGCATGCCCGATTATTCTTAACCACACCAATTATTTCCAATGGCTACCTCGCATGGTAGATATAATTAGAAGTAAAGGGCTTTATAGAATAGCCACAAGTCATGAAACTAAACCTTCTGATGTTGATAAAGTTCCTAAGTGGGAAAATAAACAAGATCAAGAACGAGGGTTGATAGGAATGTCCATTGCTCAAGATCTTTGATTTCACATCCTTGACATTGACACCCCTGATAAAGCCTTGGAAAAGCTAAACACTATTTTTTTCATTCAAAATCAAATCAGGGCCCACTAGCTTGAAAATGAGTTGCTTACTTTGGGCCCCAGTAATTTCTCCTCTATTGAAGATTTTTTGTCTAAATTCAGGACCCTTAGAATTATTTTAGAAGGGTGTAAGGTCAAAAAGGAAGATGGTAGCCTCATCTATTGCATTTTTCTAAGATTGGCCTTGCATACTGTGTATTTTTTTCTGCCTTCCATTCCACTAGAGAAGCCATCATCTCTTCAGGAACGACCTACAAGAATCCCTCTTTTGATTCGTTATGTGATTATTTGATAAGAGAACAAGAAAAAATCTTACACCTTGGTCTTATCACTTCTGGAAATGCTTCTAAGAAATCCTTAGCAGCCCAACAATAATCATATCAAAAGAATTCCAAGAAGAAGTATCCTAAAAAGTATGGTCCAAAACCAAACAAGGGTCCTAAGCAATTTCAGCCGCAAACTGAAAAACAAAATCACCAAAATGATAAATCAAATAAAAACAAAGGGAAGAAGACCGATAGACATTGCAATTTTTGTAATGGTGATGGCCATATAGAGTTCAAATGTTTTAAGAAGATGGAAGCCTTAGAAGTAGAAATAAAGAAGCAAAACATCAATTTGGAGCACTATTCACCTTCATCTTCAGGAATGACACTTTCTTCTTGTGGTTGTCAAGCATCAAGATCTGGTTATGCATTAAATGTATCTTCCTCTTCCCATTCTCATTAGTGGCTCATTTATTCTGAAACTTCTTACCACATGGCAAAAAATAAAGCCATGTTTTCTTCTTTAAATGATTGTAACACCAAACATATTTATGTTGGTGATGATAGATCTCTTAGTGTTGTAGGATCTGGAACCATTCATCTCAACAATGGTCAGTTTAATGATGTACTCTATGTTCTTACCTTGTCACAACCTTCTCTCTGTTTATCAAATAACTCATTCAAGTGAAGGGAAAATAGTATAATTCTCACCTCATGATGTTGTAATCAAGGACCTCAAAGATCCTAAACATTTTTTAGCTACTGGCATTGATGATGATTCCACAAGGTTGTATAAGTTTGACAAATTTGGGTCATTGTGTCTTCCCTCTGTTTTCGTTGCTCATAATGCTAATGTGAGTAAAATTTGGCATGAACGATTTGGTCACTTAAACTATCGCTATCTTCAAACTCTATGTAACGATAATATGGTGACGGGCCTTCCTATGGTATCTTGTCGAGATGGTGTTTGCTCCAGATGTGTACTCAGAAAACATCATCGGGATAGTTTTGAAAAACATGCCTCTTGCCATGCTTCAACCCCTTTGCAGCTTGTGCACAGTGATTTATGTGGTCCAATTCCTGTTGTTTCTTTCTCTGGTTGCAAGTACTTCTTAACTTTCATTGATGATTTTTCCAGACGCACTTGGGTATACTTCTTAAAACTCAAGAGTGAATTTTTTAACATGTTCTTGCCCTTTAAGGCCTTTGTTGAGAAATAATCTGGACATCAAATTCTTAAGTTAAGATCAGACAATGGAGGAGAATATGTTAACAAAAAATATATCAATTTATGCACAGAGCATGGCATTCAATTGCAACATAATATTGCATATACTCTACAATGAAATGGTGTAGTTGAAAGTAAGAATCACACCTTAAAAGAAAGAGCTAATTGTATGCTTCAATCTAAAGGACTTGGTCTCAATTTTTGGGCAGAAGCCATTAACTATGCAATTTACATAGTAAATCGCACTCCTACTAAGGTTTTAAAGAATATAACTCTAGAAGAAGCTTGGAGCTCAATCAAACTGGGTGTAATTCACTTTCATGTTTTTAGAAGTGATGCTTGGGCCCATATCCAAGATGAGAAACATAAAGCCTTAGAACCTAAGAGTGAAAAATCCATTTTTGTTGGATATTCTGAAGATTTCAAAGGATATAGACTTCTTCAACCAAAATCCAAAAATATAATCATTATAACAGATGTAAAATTTGATGAAAATATATTGGCCTGAGAGCCTTGTTTGGCGGTTGTGCCACCATTGGCCTGCGAGCCTAATTTGGCATATGTGCCATTTCTCTCTCTCTCTCTTCCATTTTTAATAGTATTCCTTCTAGTTCAGATGATGACAGCGAGGATGAAAATCCTCCTTGACCTCTTTAAATTGTTCCTTTTACTCCACTGCTTCCAAGATGGGTTCACTCTACTCAGGATGCAGCAGGTTCTCTTGCAGGTGACCTTGTCAATCGACGATGTACACATTATGAGTTTGAAAGAGCCTCTTCCTTAATGGCTCAAGTTCCAGAAAAACTTGATCCAGAAACCTTTGAGGAAGCCTCTGGTCTATAGAAATTATACGCACTAAGCATGCATATGTCCTAGATCCACCTGATCTCACACTATTTAACTTTATGCAAGATACTGAATCTATTCCACTTGTTAATATTTTGCGAAAAAAATTAATTGCACACACATGTGAAGCATAAAAAAAAATAATCAATCACACATAAAATAGTTTTTAACTGGGAAAGACTGAAGCTGAAAATCCAAACTATATATTATGTAACATGGAGATCATATGATAATATCATACAAAGCATACAAAGCTTATCACAAGCTCTCAGTACAATACACTCATCATACATTAATCAGGAGCAATCTTGCAAATCCATGCACCAATATTTGCCTCCTGCTAGCCTGCCTCCACTGCGCAATCCCTGCTGAAGAATAGCTCTGAATGAATTCAAATTACCCTTTCCTTGACTGCGCAATCCTCATTGGAAACTCCAATGTGTGTGTGATGCAATCAATGCATCACTATAGTCACAACAAATATTCTATCTTGCCCTTTCACCTATCTCTCCAATGGGTCTCCATTGAAACTGCCATGCACTGTAGTTAACTACTGTATTGTTCAGTTGATTAATCAGTTATTATTTGTGAATTAATTAACTAATTAATTCACTCCACTCTCACTAGTGTATCATTCAGTTAGACTAGATACAACTAGCTCAAATGAGTCTAACTGAGTTAAACTAAATACAACTCCATAACTACTTCTTCCAACTGTGTCATAACTCTGCCACTTGAGTTCTAACTGAGTCCTCCATGCATTAGCTCTAGTAAACCCTTGGGAATTGCATAATTCCCTCAATCCACTGATGTGCCACATCTGTGCGCTGAAATGAAGTGCTCCAAGAGAATAAGTTGTTGTTTAGAGTCTGATTATTATTAAGAGCTAATAATAAACAACATGCATCCATTTTTAGACCAGCGATCTATAAATAGAATTCGCCCAATATTCTAAAGATATAATTTCATCTATTTTTCCAAATTGACCAACCATCCACAAATAGCGTCCTGCAACTTCTGAAATATGATCATCATGTCTAAAAATAGACATAGTCTAAAAATAGACTTGCGCCAAAAATAGCCTGCGGGCCCACTTAGTGAAGGTGACTCTTTTCAATAAGCTCATCATCTTGTTGAATCTGAACGCTCCCTATCAACAAGATAGGGATTATCCTTCACCCCGATCCTGCCTCTATGGTATTCAAATTTTCTCTTGGTGAGCACCTTCGTCAGAATATCTACATCCTGATCCTCTGTAGGAATGTACTGAAGCAACATGATCTTCTGCTGTGCACAATCTCTGATATGATGATATTGGATATCAATATGTTTATATATATCATGAAACATAGGATTAACCGAGAGTTTAATTCAACTCTGATTATCACAATGTATCACTTTGGGATCTAAATGTGAACCGAACAAACCAACCAAAATATTCCTCATCCAGATAGCCTCACATGCAGCCTAAATTGCTACCATGTATTCTACTTCCGCTGAATTGAGTGCCACAGATATTTGTTTCCTACTGTACAAAGAAACTTCCGTAGATCCAATACTAAAATTCCCTCCTGATGTGCTCTTTCTGTCTGTTGGGCTTCGTGCCCAATCTGCATCCGTGAAGCCATGCAACTTCACCTCATCCATCTGTCTGTACCATAAACCATACTCAGATGTGCCCCTGAGATATCTTAGGACATGCTTTCCTGCCTTCCAAAAGAGCTTGGTAGTCTTAACCATCGCTTGTGAAAGCTGGTTCACCACATAGCATATGTCTGGTCTTGTATTGACTAAATACATGAGAGAACCCACCAACTGTCGATAAACAGTGGAATCCACTACCTCTGCCAATGTAGCATCCTCTTTCTTCCAATTTCCTAGAAGAGGAGTGTCGATAGGCTTGCAGCCTTGCATGTGAAACTTCTCCAGTATCTCCCGAGCATACTTTCCTTGAGAAAAAAACAATTCACCTTCCCGCTGCCATATTTCCAATCCAAGGAAATAATGAAGGAGGCCTAAGTCCTTCATCTCAAACTCCTTTGCAAGATCTTCCTTGCATGTGTATCAACTGCTCATCACCTATTAGTATTAAATCATCAACATAAAGTACAATGATTAAAAGCTTACCGTCCACCACAATCTGGTATAGGTTTGCATCCACCTCACTCTTGGTGAATCCAAGTCCAGTGAAATAGTTGTCAATCTGAGTGTACCAAGCACGGGGTGTGTGTTTCAGCCCATACAACGCTCTTTTGAGCCTGCACACATGTGACTCACTGCTGAAGATCTCAAATCCTTCAGGATGCTCAATGTACACCTCTTCCTTAATGATCCCATTAAGGAACGTAGTCTTCACATCCATCTGATGAATGTGCCAACCCATCTACGTTGAGAGAGCAAGGATGGTCCATATGGAATAATATTGTGCGACAGCTGCAAAGGTTTCTTCATAGTCAATCCCCTCAATCTGTGAGAAGCCCCGGGCAACAAATCTTTCCTTATACTTCTCGACACTCCCATCAGAAGCTTGTTTACCTTGTAGATCCATCTTGATCCTACAAATGATTTTCCCACCGGCCTTGGAACAATCTCCTAAGCACTGTTTTTGACAATGGGGTCATACTCCTCCACCATGGCATCTACCCATGTAGGCTCCTGCATTGCTTCTTCGAAAGAAGATGGCTCTGTCACAATACACTTGCTCATAAGAGCCATGTATCCAATATATCGGTCAGGTGACTATCTCTGTCTGTGCTGTGATGTAGGGACTCCTACATTCTATGCCACATCAAGCTTCAGTCTCTCAGCTTCTATGGTACACTTTTTTCCTTGTCTGATGTTTGGTTCTGCATGAGTGGACTCCTCCACTCCGCGAATCTCCTCTTGTGGCTGATCCACATCCAGAGGCTCATCTTTGAGAACAAGAAGTTCCTCCTCCAGATGCAAGTGTAGCTCCATCTCAAGTGACAACTTCATGGCTTTCACCTCATTGAATTTTATATCCTGTCGCAAAAAAATCATCTGACTGTCTGGAAAATACACACGATAGTTATGGGGTGTTTCTGTGTACCCCAAAATATCCCAACTTCTGCAGTTGGCTCCAGCTTCTTCCTGGCATCCTTCATCACATGAATGTAAACAGGTGAGCCAAAAATCTTCAAATGAGAAATATCAGACTTCTTACCAGTAAAATCTTCTTCGGGTGTACTTATGCCAAGTACTCTATGGGGACGACAGTTTTGCACATAAATTGCGGTGTTGCATGCTTCCACCCACAAGTGCATCAGTAGGCCCTGGTCATGCAACATCGCTCGTGCAACGCCCACGATCATTCTATTCTTTCTCTACATGACCCCATTCTGCTATGGGTTATGAGGTACTATGAATTCTCTTCGAATTCCTTCTTTTCTACAGAAGTCCTTGAATTCGCCCAAGATGTATTCACCACCATTATCGCTCCATAGAGCTTTCAATTTCTTCCCCGACTCCTTCTCCATCAATGCCTTGAACTCACAGAACTTTGAGAATGTTTCACTCTTATTCTGCATGAAGAATATCCAACATCTACGAGAATAGTCATAAAAAAATATCACATAATACCTGTGTTTTGCTATTGAAGCAACCGAGAAAGGTCCACACACGTCTGTGTGAATTCTCTCCAGGATCACCGAAGCACAGTTCTCCTTCTCATGAAAGGTGGTCTTCACAAAATTTCCCATAGTACATCCCTTGCACTGATATGACTGTGCAAGTGTACCCTTTCGAAGTCCAGTAGAATTTTTTTGCAAAATCTTCAAAGTGCCATGGTCAAGATGGCCTGATCTCCTACGCCATAATTCACCCTCATCCTGACTCACCACCTTTTCTACTTTTCCCACCATTGTAGCGTAGCCATCTACCTCCAGTTTGTAGAGATTCTTAATTCGATCCCATATCTTCTTGGTTTGACCCATTGTTTTATGTCGAAGGAATGATTTTCCCTCACTAAAAACAACATCATAACCCTTGTCTTCCAGCATTGCCACTGAGACCAAGTTCTTCTTCAGACCTGAAACATGCATAAAATTCTTCAACAAGAATGGATTATCGAACTCCCTTTTGAAGGTAATGGTCCCAATTCCAGTCGCACTATACCGACCATCATCTCCCATCTTTATATGCATCTGGAGGTCCTTCTCCTCCAAGTCACTAAACAAATCTTTGTCTCCCATCATATGGAAAGACGCACCACTGTCAAGATACCACACCGATCCCATGCAGCTTGAAACCAAGCAATCAATCAAGGAGAAATCAAGCTCAAATTGTGAGGCTAAGGCCTCTCCATCTGCAGATCCAATAGGCTGCTTGTTCTTCTTCTTATGTGGATAGTTAGTGGTGAAATGTCCATGTTCGTGACAGTGAAAACACTTCACTTTGGACAAATCCTGCTTCTTGCCTTTAGCACCAGATTTTGAAGAAGATTTATTCCCCTTCCCTTTCCTTGCTTTGGCAACCAAAGATAAATTCTCTTCATCTTCATTCTTTGATGAAGATCCATCCCTGGTACCTCGCCTTATCTCCTCCTACACAAGATCCGACCAAAATTTCTCCCATCCCGAGAGTTTCTCTCGTCCATTGACAGAGTCTTTGTAGCTATGCCAACTCTTCGAAATCCCAAGGAGAGCCAAGCTCACCAAGTCTTCTTCATCAATACTAACCCCTGCACATCCCAGTTCATCCTTGCAGTGGACAAATTTCGTGAGGTATTTTGGAATATTGTCGCCTTTCTCCATTTTTATTTTTCTGAGCTTGTCTTTAAGTGCAAACTTCCTCTGGTCACTTTTTCTTTGGAACAAGTCTGTCAAAGCCTTCCGCATTAAAAATGGAGTGGCTTTCCTGTGAAGGCCGGACATAATATTCTCCTTCACACCTTCCAACAGAATCCTTCTCGTCTTTGTTGTCTTCTTTTGCCATGCATCAAGTAATGCAACATTGCTAGATCCAGGCTTAGGAACATTGCTATCGATGAACTCCTTCAGCCCATTATCCTCCAGCACTGCCTCCATCCTGTCCTTACAGGCTATGTAATTCAAGCTCCCATCAAGGGAATGATCCAATCTCAACCTGTTGAAAGACATTTCAATGTATACTCGATTTCTGCACCAAGAATCTTCTGTAGCAAATTCGAATTGTCCACCAGCACAAACTCACTTCACAATTGCAATCTTCAATCAACAATTCTCTGATACCATGTAGAAATTATATGCACTAAGCATGCATATGTCCTAGATCCACCTGATCTCACACTATTTAAATTTATGCAAGATACTGAATCTATTCCACTTGTTAATCTTTTGCAGAAAAATTAATTGCACACACATGTGAAGCATAAACAAAAATAATCAATCGCACATAACACAGTTTTTAACCGGGAAATCTTGAGGCTGAAAACCCAAAATATATATTATGTAACATGGAGATCATTTGACAATCTCATACAAAGCATACAAAGCTTATCACAAGCTCTCAGTACAGTACAATCGTCATACACTAATCAGGACCAATCTTGCAAATCCATGCACCGATCTTTACCTCCTGCCAGCCTACCCCCACTGCGCAATCCCTGCTGAAGAATAGCTCTGAATGAATTTGAATTAACTTTGCCTTGATTGCGCAATCCTCATTGGAAACTCCAATGTGTGTGTGATGTAATCAATGCATCACTATAGTCACAACAGATAGTCTATCTTGCCCTTTCACCTATCTCTCCACTGGGTCTCCACTGAAACTAACATGCACTGTAGTTAACTGCTATATTGTTCAGTTGATTAATGAGTTATTATTTGTGCATTAATTAACTAATTAATTCACTCCACTCTCACTAGTGTATCAATCAGTTAGACTAGATACAACTAGTTGAACTGAGTCTAGCCGAGTTAAACTGAATAAAGCTCCATAACTACTTCTTCCAACTGTGTCATAACTCTACCACTTGAGTTCTAACTGAGTCCTCCATGCATTAGCTCCAATAAACCCTTGGTAATTGTGTAATTCCCTTATTCCACTGATGTGCCACATCTATGCACTGAACTAAAGTGCTCCAAGAGAATAATTTTTTGTTTGGAGTCTGATTATTGTTAAGAGCTAATAATAATTGACAAGCATCTATTTTTAGATCAACGATCTATAAATAGACTTCGCCAAATATTAAAAAATATAATTTCATCTATTTTTCCAACTTGATCAACCATCCACAAATAGCATCCTGCAACTTCTGAAATATGATCATCATGTCTAAAAATAGACATAGTCTAAAAATAGACTTACGCCAAAAATAGCCTGCGGGCCCACTTAATGAAGGCGACTCTTTTCACTAAGCTCATCATCTTGTTGAATCTCAACATGGTCATCCAGATTGGGATGAAGCTATGAATGAATAGTATTGTTACTTATTGGAAACGATACTTTGGATCTTGTTCCTCTTCCAAAAGGAAGAAGAATTGTCAGATGCAAATGGGTTTACAAAACCAAGTTTGGACCATATGGAAAAGTGGATAGAGATAAAGCTCATCTTGTTGCTAAAGGATTTTCATAAGTTGAAGGCATTGAATATACTAAAACCTTCTCCCCTATTGCCAAAAATGAATTCTATCTACCTTTTTATTTGCCTTGTTGCCTCCTTTAAATGGAAAGTTCATTAGATGGATGTTAAATCTGCCTTCTTACATGGAGATTTACATGAAGAAATCTACATGGAACAACCCCCTGGCTTTATCCAAAATTACTCTAGCCTTGTTTTTCACCTTAGGAAGTCTCTCTATGGTCTCAAACAATCTCCTTGGGCTTGGTATGCCAAAATGGATAGATTTCTATTAGATAATGGCTTTTCTAGGTGTCATTCTAACAACACTGTCTACACCAAGAAAGTGGGTCAGTCCTTCACCATCCTTTTTCTTTATGTTGATGATCTTATCCTCACTGGTGGTGATACAAACCATATAAACCATGTGAATTCTAGCCTCAAAAAGAATTTTGAAATGAAATACTTAGGAAACTTGCATTATTTCCTTGGTCTTCAAGTCTTGCAATCCAAGGAAGGCATTACCCTCTCTCAATCCAATTATGCCTGTGATATTCTACACCACTTTCACATGGAAGACTGTAAGCCAGCCCCTTCTCCCTTTTAGTCTAAGCTTTCAGTCACCTGTACTACCCCTGAAGTTGATGCTACCTTATATCATCAACTTGTTGGTAAACTTTTGTATCTAACCCATACCCGTCCTGACCTTTCCTTTTCCGTTGGTCTTTTCGCTCGAGTTATGCACCAACCTCATGAAATTCATTGGAAAGCAGCTAAAAGAATACTTTTATATATTCAAGGTACAGTTCAGTTCGAGATTCATTATGGTGTAGGAGAAGCTCCATCATTGATTGGTTTCACTAATTCTGATTGGGCTGGTGACCTTGATGATCGAAAGTCTACTACAAGATATGTGTTCACTCTTAGTTCAGGACCTATTACATGGTATTGTAAGAAACAAAGTGCCATCTCTCTTTCTTCAGCAGAAGCAGAGTATCGTGATGCAGTTGAACCCAACAAGGAAGCCATGTGGCTTCGTCAGATCCTGTCTGAATTTAGTCTCCATCAGCAGCATCCAACTACACTTTGGTGTGATAATCAGAGTTCCATTCAACTATGTAAAGATCCAGTTCAACATCAGCGTATGAAACACATTGAAATCCACATACACTTCATCAGAAAGCTCATTCATGATCGTGTTCTTGAAGTGTAGTATTGTCCAACCAATGATCAAGTAGCCGATATCTTTACAAAGGCTTTCACAAAAGCTAAGTTTACCAAACTTCGATTCATGCTTGGAGTTTAGGAAAGTTGTCATTAAGGGGGGATAGGCTCTAATGCCTCCTCCCTTCTGCTATTGTGTCACCTTTGTAAATCCTTCAATCCTATCTCAATTTGTTCTTAAGGGGGGATGCTAGGATATTTCGACACATAGGAAATAGTATCCTTTTGTGTCACCTTTGTAAATCCTTCAATCCTATCCCAATTTTTTCTTAAGGGGGGATGTTAGGACATTCCGTCACATAGGAAATAGTTAAGAATAACTTAGTCTAGTGTATAGTTAGGTAAAGTGTGTTTCTTTACCATGTACATTTGTAACTTATAATCTGACGATCACGATTTGTAGTGATCTGACGGTTATCTCTCTCCTTGGTATTAATGACACTTGATCCATAGCTTAACACCCGATTGGTCCATGATCTCTATTTAAAGAGCATGGAGGGTCATTTGTCTGGTAACTTTTTATGAGAGAAACATATGTAACTTTTCTTTTATATTAATCAATTTCCTGAAGTGGCCGCATTGGCTCAGGTCGTGGACTGTTTCCCTCTTTGAGGGTTTTAACCACGTGATTATACTGGTGTACAGATTTGTGATCTGGTTGTGAGAAATGACCTTTGGTTCTTGATCTACGAAACTTACCCTATAAATTCCTACAAGAAGTTATCATAACCTAGTTTTGTTGTCTTTATATTTGAAGCTTCTTATGCTTCCCTTTCAAGAAATTATCATAGACAACCTTATTTTATACATAAAACTAGGAAACAATATGAAGGTTAGCTTAACCTTGTATACATCCAAATCAAGATGTCGACATGCACTCCTTTCAAGAAGTTATTCTTTCCAAGTAAGAACAACATATATAAAACAACATAATATTTATTATTCTTTTCACACAAGCTTCAACATGATTTTTCCCAAAGAAGAAATTATGAGGAAACTATTATGGGTTCTTCATGAATTTTCTTCGAAGAAACTCATTAACTTATCTCCCAACCCATGGAATATATTCAGGAATTACCCTTTTTAATCTATATTCACTTTAGAGGAAATAACTTGGATTTCGTTATCATTAAATACACCTATACGAAATCCATATTTTTTTAAAGAACAAGAAACATATATTTTATTACATAATATGCATATATATAAAGACAATAAAATTTACTTATTTATGTTTTACTAGTGCTGACATATTTTAAGATACATACTAGCAATCTTTGCAAGAGCTCACATGGTTTCTTCTCTATAAAACTAGCATAGTAAGTTTGTCTTTTACCATGGTATATCTCTAAGAATAATATATTTCTAAAAGATTAACATAATGAAATATTTTCAAGAACTTACATCATAAGCTTGTCTTTTACCATAGTATATATCTAAGAACAAAAGTGACTATTTTTGCGTATAACAATTCATATGAAATATTTTATTTTCTTTCCAAAAAATGGGTAAAATTTTTCAAAAGCAAACTACTATTTTGAAGAATAATTATCTTTGTCCAAGATGTTTAATCCTCTTTGCTCTTGTGTTGGTACTATGTAACCTGAGCAATATTTACATTTCCAAGGGATATTCGGAAGCAACGCCCATAGAAATTCCATTTGCAAGTAAGAACTTGAACATCTCCACCAAAAGATAGTCCATGCTAGCTCAATCTTCAATTAGATCACTAAGTATACTTTTCGTTCCTTTCTCGTTTGGGCATGTAGAAAAAAAAAAATACAACCATTCTAGCAATCAGTTCTGCATTTGGACCGGCTCCTCTAATAGTGTACCAGGCTTCTTCGCAGCCACGAATATCCCGTAATCCTTGAATGCATACCAATAATAAATTTTCTCTCCCATTGCAACTCCCATGGTGGTCGGAGCTGTCAAAAACATATCAAATGTGGACCCAGAGCTGCACTATTTCCAAGGTGTAGCTTAACCTTCCAAACGTAATCTCCATAGCAGAACAGGTTCTTGAATGTTTAGATGTTATCCCGTTTTTAACATTTTCCACCAAGGTTAACAACCATTAGTTTCCTTTCAAATGAAGAATTCGTTATCAAGAAGTTAAAACTTCCAACTAATTCTTGATAAAATTGTAATTAATATTTATTTATTAATTCCACATGGTTTTAGGGATGTTACAAAAAAACTGTGTGAACTACTCATGTGCCGGAGCTCAGTGGGAAGAAGTGAATGAGTTCGTCCTTCTCACAGTTGGGAGGTTTTACCAAGCTCGGTAAGGTCGATAATATTTTAAGCAAGGCACAAAAAATATAAGTAGAATCATATAATATGTTGTAGATTTATGATTAATCTGGTAAAGTAGAAAAGAACTAGGTTTGTATAATATTTTATTTAAATTAATTGTTAATAACATGTTGTGAGTTATTAAAAAGAGTACAAAACCCTTGAGATAGAAATAAGTTGCTTATTATTTTTGTAATGATTGTTAAAAAAATAAAAAATGAAATGGCCAACCTGGCACGGTAAGAAAATTTATAAATAACAGTAAACACAACTCTCTCTTAACTCTGTAGGGTATTCGTTGACCACCGAGGGTTTCGACCAGCCATGGAGTGACCTAGTGGGTCTCTCCCTTCGGTGTGCCATGCAACTCAATTACCATCAGGTGTTAGGAACAGTAGGTGCTTAATCCTGTACTAGGTCATAACTTATGGAAAAAATGATAATAATATAATTTCAAATGATAAAACAAATTGTTGCCTATAGAAAAATATCATCACAATAGTAAAATAACTGTAAACAAATAAGTTTTTTGGTAGTTCCAATGATTGTGTAAAAGAATGTAATATAAAAAACTCAGCAACAACCAAGAATTAGAGCATAACAACTACTGCTCAAAACTCGTTTGTATAATTACAGAGAATAGCACATACATGCCAACTACTGAAAAATATCAGGAAAATAAGTACACACCGAGTGGAAAAATGTTCTCGACATAACATTTTTTAACATGAGCGCAAACAACATTAAAAAAACCATATTCTTTAAGAAAAACAGATAATAATACATTCACATATACTAGAAAATAAACCGAGGTATAACAAAATGTAAGTCACTTTGTAGTGAATGTATCGGTACCCAAATTCTGGCAAAATTAGATAGAAATTCAAGAACAAATAATTTTCTGTGTATCGCTCCATGATTACCAATTGAAAATAATTTAAATTAAAACTGAAAGATACACATTGTGCATTGCAAGGTATACACCTAAAATGTATGTTACCATGGTAATATTTTTTTGAGATAGCATCAGGGTCATGGAATCATGTATATATATATATATATATATATATATATATATATATATATATATATATATATATATATATATATATATATATATATATATATATATATATATAAACAACTATAGTATAATGTATGACTGAAGACACCATTCAGCCAGTAATGGCAAGCAATCAACTCGCAACGAGTGTGCAAAAAACCAAGCACGGTTTGGTATGCAGAGCAAGGGAAAAATCGAGAAATATGAGTGGGAAGAACCGAGTAGGTATTCTATATACTTGTGTTATGGCCTTATCAACAAGTGGAGAGAGCTTGTAAAAATAGTGGAGGAGACATGCACACAAGTCACCTATTAAATGTTAATGAATAGGTGAGTGCTGAATGAAATTACTTGTTCGAGCTCGCAAGAAAACCATACTAGTGATGCTATAACCATCCCAGTAGATGAGTGGATAACCACCAAAGGTAGGATGGGTATGTGGCTTGGGTTCATCTCTCTCCTGTGTCATAGCCAAGTCAATAACCAGAAAACAACACTCTGAAGTTGTAGAGCTCGCGGAGTGGTGGAGCACAACAAGAGAATGACAAAGGGTTTCAAAACTCCAAAGGTAGTTAGGGTATGAACCAGGTAGACAAATACCCACCATTCGATGAAATACATGGTCCAGAAGTTATAAAGGGAACAAGAATAAGTACAAGTGAGAATTCTGAAACAATCCATCTGCCATTGGATCAAGATCATGGAGGGCTGAGACCTTGCCAGAGCAGAGTTTTTAGGAGCGCCATCAAACATCATTATGGAAAAAAAATTAAGTACAACATGACACATGTGTAATACAATCTGCAAACAATTAATATGTAGTGATTTTGGGTATATTTTTATGCATTGAATGCACACATAGCATCAACGTGGAACCCAAAACCAATTCGGAAACCATGCTGGATATTATGTATGAATTCATTTCATGTGCTATATTGACCTTCCAATAGTATAAAATAAATTTATACATACATATATAGTCTAGAAAATTTCTTAACCACATACAAGTATTGTATTATAATAATCTTATATTGAAACAATAGAATACACATTAGATGTATGAATGTGTTAGATATATATTTTCATGGTTGTATGTTTGTGGTACACCGTGGAGTGATTCACCATGTAGTTGTATAAATCCACATTTAAATTGTAATTATAAGCCATAATAATCACAATATTCATGTGTGTGAATGCAAGGTGTTATGTTAGTTATATGTGAAAATGAATTTTTTATATATATAGTAAAATTACATTGTTTAGTGTTTAAACATGTTATAAGTGGTATCAAAGCCACATTTCAAAAACTGTGGCTACGTGAGAATTGAAAAGTGTAGTGGTGCGATGAAACAAAAAGAAAATTGAGTTAGAGACAAGATGTAGTTGGGATCCAAATCTTTAGGAAAACTAGAAGCATCATAAGGAGGAGCTAATCTCGAAATGTGGATACCGCTGGATGTTAATCAACAATATAACCTAAATAGATTAATGGAATATCAACAATAACAAACCCGATAGTTGTTGGAAACAATGCAAAAAATACAAAATGAAATGACATAAATGATAAATTATAACATGAGGCTAATTCAGGAGCAAGGGAAAATATTAAAAATCCTTTCGGATAAACAAAATAACCGAGCATACAAGCCAAATACTGAACATGAAACTCAGTATGAGAGGAATCAACAACATACTAAAAATGATCAAGAAGAGATTCATACCCAATGCAGTCAGCATCATGAGAGGAAAAGGAGTGAACATGAGGAAGAGTCAGATAATTCTCAAGATCAAGGGATGAAAAAGAAACAATGAACATAATTACAAGGGGAATTTCGAAATATCAAACCACCTATCTATTATGGAGAAAAGGAAGAAGTAGCTGAGGCATGGCTTATTGAAATGAATAGTATTTTCAAGTGTATTTATATAACATCAACCTCAGAGCTCGATTAGCGATATATCAGCGATGTGGAAAATCCACTCTATGGCGGGACGAAGTTAAAATCATATAGAAAATTGATGAGAAAAGGATAAATTGGGAATATTTTGCATAAACACTTCAAGAATAAATTCTTGATAGAGCATTTCTATTATGATAAGTCTAGGGAATTCAACAATTTGCGATTGGGACAAATGAATATGAATGATTTCATTGCTAATTTCACTACATTATTAATATATGTACCCTACTTTCATGAGGAAAGAGCCAAGGTGCAGAGATTTCTAAGTACTCTACCTACCTTTATGAAAGAAAGAATCGAATTCAACATTCCTAAAACGATGGATGAATCTATCAAGAAGTCACTAATGTGCTATCAGCAAACCAAGCAGAGAGATTCTGGAAAAGGTTGGAACCAGAAGAAAGCACCAAGTAGCTCCCAAAATTTCAAGAACTTTAAAATAGCTCCTAAAAATTCATAGAGAGGTTCAACAAACTGAGGATTGGACAAATCACAGCCAAAGGCAAAGCGGCAGCGAGGGGCTATAATTGCGAAAGAAACCAGCAAAGAAGAACTTGTGCAGGTACCCAAACCCCACCTTTAGTGTTGGGGTTGCAGTGAAGCTCATTATTACAGGAACTTCCTACATAACGAAAGAAATGAGTAGGTAGCGAACATACAAGAAGCCTCAACAATAGGAGATATGGAAAGGAATATACCTCAAATTAACGTAGCATTGGAGGATCGTCAAGTGGAGTATTAACCTTCAATGATAGAATGTGAAGGTAATATTTCTATCCAACTTGTCTCTATTTTAATACATTTAGGTGCTATCTTGAGTTGCATCATCCCAAAGGTTGTCGAACTATGCTAGTTACCCAACCTTAAATTCCAAAAACCTGGGTGGTACAATTGGCCACAGATACCAAGGGGCGGGTAACTACAAAAACATAAAATTGTTTGATTGAAGTATTAGGAAAAAAAATTCATGTGAATATGAATGTGATTCCCTTGGGTTCATATGATGTATCGATTGGAATGGACTGGTTAGAAAGCCATTGTTCTGTAGTGGAATCCAAGGAAAAGAGTGTTAGTTTCTCACTGAGGAAGGAATAAGGCAACAACTGCAAGGGATCAAACAAGACATTAAAGTGCGAGCTCTCACAACCAATGAGCTACGAAAGTGCATCTGAAATGGTTTCCAAATATATATTGTTCACGTCGTATATACCAATTTGAAGGATAAGATAGAAACACTTGAAAATTTACCAATTATCCAGGACTTTACCAATGTATTTCTAGGATCAATTCTAAGACTTCCACCCAAACGAGATATTGGATTTATGATTGAGCTAATCTTAGGAGCAACCCTTGTGTCTAGGACTCCTTACCGTATGAGTGTTCTTGAATTAACTGAACTTAAGATGTAGCTACACAAGCTACTTTAGAAAGGATATATCCGTCCCAACGTGTCCCCTTGGGGGGTCCCAATACTGTTTGTATAGAAGAAAGATGGAACCATGAGGTTTTCCATCGATTACTGATAGCTAAATAAGCTAACGATGAAGAAAAAAGACTCGTTGCCACGAATTAACGATCTCTGTGATCAAGTTTGAGGAGAAAGTGTGTTCTCTGAAATTGAACTTCGGTCTAGTTATCATCAAATCTGGACCAAGGATGGGGATATCTGTAAGACTGCTTTCCAAAATCACTATGGCCACTACGAGTTCGTGGTGCTGCCATTTGGCCTTACTAACGCTCCTTCCACCTTTGTGAGTCTCATGCATGACATATTCTAGCCTTACTTAGATAAATTTGTACTTATATTCATTAATGACATTTTGATTTACTCCAAAATCCAGGAGGAACATGAAAAACACCTCAAGATAGTGTTACAAAATTTAAGGGAGAATCAATTGTAAGCCAAATACATCAAGTGTGATTTCTTCAAAGACAAAATTTAGTATTTGGGGCATATAATACCAGCGAAATGGATAGATGTATATCCTGAAAAAGATATGGACAATCATGGAATGGATTTTTCTGAAAAACATTGCTGATATAATATATTTCATGGGTTTTGCAGGTTACTATCGTCGTTTTATCGAGAAATTCTCTAAAATCACATATCCTATTACTTCCATACAGAGAAAAGGGTGAGCATTTTGATCGACAACAAAGTGTCATAAAAGCTTTGAACAACTAAAACAACTATTAACCTTAGCCCTAATTTTGAAAGTGGCATATCTAGAAAAAGAGTTTGTGGTGTGCATGAATGCAATTCAAGAAGGTGTGGGAGGATTTCTCATGCAGGAGGATAAGGTAGAGGCTTATGAATCTCGCAAGCTAAAGGAGCATGAACAAAAGTACTCATATTACGATTTGGAACTCACAACTGTGATTCATGCATTAAAAATGTTGCACCGTTATTTATTGGGCAAGTAATTTTTACTCTTATCAAACAGATCACATCAGTTTGAATAATTTCTTTAGTTACCCAACTCGAAATGCTATAAAATCTAGATGTACTATGTTTTTAAGTGAATTCTATTTCGATATAAGGCACTAAAAGGCAAGGAAAGTTGTGTAGCAGATGCCTTTAATAGAAATGTGCAATGTGTGTATGAGATCCAATTCCACCACATTGAATTCGACATATCAGGCCCACTTGTTGAGGCCATTCTTGGAGACCCAGAATACAAGGACCTTTGGTAGTACACCCAAGAATTACAAAAGGTGGGAAAAAAACAAGGAATACATAATTAATGACCAATACCAATTGACCTTCCTTGAGAGGATCTACGTACCTAATAAAGCATCCATTAAACAATTATTACTAGATGAGAATCATCGTAGTCCTTACATAGCTCATCCAGGATATCAAAAATTGTTTTTTGCATTGAAAAAGAATCAATTTTGACTAGGAATGTGTAAAGATATCACATAATATCTTTCGAAATGTCTGGAGTGCCAATAGGTAAATGATGAGAACCAACATCTTGTAGGTTTGTTAAATCCCCTCCCCATTCCAAAATGGAAATGGGAAATGATTACGCTCGATTTTATAATTGGGATGCCTAACACCAAGAAGCAACATGACTCTATTTTGGTGGTGTTGGAAAAACTAAGCAAGACTGCTCACTTTATTTTGGTAAAGTTCACTTACAAAGCAGTGGATATTGCAGACATTTTTATAAGAGAACTATTCCAATTGGACGGAATACCCAAAGTTTTTATTTCTAACAGAGACATGAAATTTACCTCTGCCTTTTGTAAATCTCTCTTTGTTTGATTAGACACTCATATACACATTAGCACTACTTATCACCCATAGACGGATGGTCAAACAGAATGAGTGAATCAAGTACTAGAGGACATGCTATGCATATATGTAATGAATCAGCCTACGAAGTGGGAATAATACCTCCACTTGGTGGAGTTTGCATACAACAATAGCTACCATGAGTCACTTAAAATGAGCCCTTACAAAGTCTTGTATGGTAGAAAGTGTATAAAACCCATCAATTGGAGTAGTTCATAAGACAAGATGATTTTGGGCCCAGATATGCTTAGATAAATGGAGAAGGAAGTTAAAAATATTCCACAGAATCTACAAGCTGCCAAAAATAGAAGGAAGATTTATGCGAACAAGAAAAGAACTCATAAATAATTTCAAATGGGGAATCATGTTTACTTAAGGATAGAACATAGGAAAAACACCTTACAGTGGAATGGTTGTGTTAAATTAGCACCTCGCTACTGTGGACCCTTCCAAGTTTTGGAGAGGATATGTCTGGTAGCTTACCAGTTGGCCCTTCCTAGCTATATAAGGATCCACAATGTGTTTAAAATTTATTTTTTAAAGAAATATGTATATGACCCCAACATATAATTAAATGTCAAGATGTATAGTTAGGTGTATCAAGTAATTATAACATATAGATGTGACAGATTGTAATAACATGTATTGATAACCATTGTATTGATTGGAGGGTCAAACGAACAGAGAGTTCAAGATAGAAACCTCAGGTATTATCGACATGAGAGAAGGCACACTACGAAGAAGAGTGGGTGCTTAACTTAAAGTGCAATGGATGCACTTCAGCCCAGAAGATGCCACATGGGAAGATGAAGAGCTGATGAAACAAGCTTACCCCAATCTATTCCATGATATGGAATAAACATCGAGGACAATGTTATGCTAAAGAGGGAGAACATGTAAACCCCATGATGTTTACAAACTATTGGTTACTAGGACTTATTGTGATAACTATTTTGTTCTTAATATATTTTAAGTACAAATAAAAGATGAGAATATTTTGTATCATTTTAAATTGAATATAAATATTGTGTTTGATTAATTAAGTGGAGCCCTGAGTAGTTGAGAAAATTTCACAGTTATAACAAATTCCCCATAGATTTATGGGAAATCTGGAGAGGGGGAAGGGTTGTTTTTTCCACCTAAATTCTGAGGAGAGAAAGAAAATCTGGGATATCAGATAAAATAAAATAGTCTAAAGGAGGCATGACACTACCTAAGAGAAATATTGAGCTAGACAGGGAGAGCGAATGGAGTAATATCTACCTAACACTAGAGGCTGGACCAGAGTCTCGTTGCCAAGGTGGTTGTGTGGAAAAAACTATGTGACCTGCTCAGGAGCCAGAGCTTAGTGGGGAGAAGTGAATGAGTTCATCCTTCTCATGGTTGGGAGGTTTTACCAAGCTCGGTAAGGCTGATAATATTTTAATAAAGGCACAAAATATATAGGAATAATCGTACAATATGTTGTAGATTTATGGTTAATATGGAACATTAGAAAATAACATGGTTTGTAGTCTCTTTAATTTAAATTAATTATTAATAACGTGATGTGAGTTATTAGAAAGAGTGTTATGGGAAAATTGACCCTAAGGTTTGGGTTGAGTGACCTAAGAGAGTGGAATACATAACATCACAAGAAGCACTATAATTATGAGTTTTAATGCTTGAACTAGAAAATTTAGGACAAATGCCCTTACCTGTTTGTCTTACGTATGGGGTCGATCACACAGGGTGCAAACCATATGTTATTCCTTGTGCTTCAGAACCTACAAATCAATCAAGACAAAGCACAAAAACGAGTTGCACATCATATATTTCCTAGATATCAACGTGTTAGCATATATAATCTCATAAAAATAACATGAAATAAACCATTACAATATCATTCAACATGTATAGCAGACATATAACACAAAGACATCAGGAATGGGACAAAGCTTATTTTATTGATAATATGTAAAGAGAAAGTGGAGAAATCACCTGAGATATTCCATGGCTCCAAGCAAAACTGTCTTTCGGATCTATCCAACCCTAGCCTCAGAAAGCTTCTTCCATAAAGGGTGCAAAAAGGATGTCACATAAAGTGGGGGTGAACATCACAAGGAAACAAGGGTTTCCTGGACCTGGGAAGTGCAGGAGGCACAGGGAAATATATGACTTGATGAGGGCTATAACATGCTATAATATCTATAGCATTCTCTCTCCTCCCTTAACCCATTCCCTTGAGATGCATTTATACTTCGTCAAATAAGTTTTTTCAGTTGGGAAACAATTTGGCCACGGGTTGGGGTAGTTAAATTACAGGAGAAAATCGTAAAACCTGACCAATTAATAAGGATTTCTTATATTTTTTAATATTTTAATTGGTATATGTGGGTTATATATGGATGGATCCATGTCTGCACACATAAAATACTTGGAAGAATCGGGTATGGAATTCAAAATACTATTTTTTAAGAAGTTTGACTAAGTCTGAATTGAAGGGTTTCCCATGGCCAATGCATAAGTCATCAAGTATATAGAGGTGATAAATGATGCTATAAAAGATGCCCCCTAATATATGAGGTTATAATGGGCACATGATGGCTGAAATGTATTATGTGCATATGAAATAATCTTTCAAGGACTAGAGAGGACTTCACCATATTTCAGCCTACCAAAAACCAGTGATCAGATATCTTTGCAGCATCATTGTTCAATATTTTATATGATTGGAAGAGATAACCAACCGAGGGAGTACTGAATCGATAACGAGGTTATCTCTTCTCCTAATTAAAACTAAACCCATCCCAAATGGAGAGAAGACTTTTATTTTTTTGTGCTTTGTTAAAGGGAGACACAACTGACTCTTTAGCTACCATCAAATATGGAAGTAATGTCTCATTCCCACCCTTTTTGGATTTTTTTCTTTTTCTTTTTCATATTTCAAAGCCTGAAAAAGAATAAAAGAATGCATATAGTACAATGGATATAATGAGTGTCGGTAAACATATGCTCTAGTTCCTGGGATAGGAACAATCCTATGCTCAATGAAAGGTGGCAAAAACTGGTAAATGGCACTCAGAGGAATGTTCCATTCATGGGAGAAGGTGTCAAGTTGCGAAGGCTAAGTGATTGCACTGTTGACGTTGTAGAAATACATGGTCAAAAGATGGCTTAAGCATGAGTCCAAATGAAGTTGGCTAAAGGCGAAGATATACAAATGGTCAGTATTTAATGCAAAAATATTACCCAACAACAAAATGGGTGCCTTTAATAAAGATGGCCAGAATAAAAATAGCGAAGAAGAAGAAGAATGAAGCTTCAACACATAAGTAATAAATAGGACTCCTGAGCCTACATAAATTGCAGCATGGGCGATAAATGCTAATAAGGATCTAACTAAGAATCCCATGTAAAGGATGGCTCTACCATCATATCATGATTTATAATTTGGTGAGTGGAATTGGTTTAATAGTCATAATATGATGGGGTCGACCCTATGGCAAGATTTTAGAATGAAGGCTAGTATGCATAAGTTCAATGGAAAGTGAATTCCCTAACCTATATGCTAGTTCAGAATAAAATACTTGCCATGACAGGTCATCGGTCATGTATCTGAAGTAAAAAATGGAATCATATCAAAATCAGGAGAATGGACCTAAAAATAACCTATCCCAACACTTACAAGCCAAAAGGTAAAACAATCCTAAACAAATTAAAAAAATGACTACAAACAAAATTTGCGCTTTTTTTTTTGAATTCTGGGCATAAATAGGCCTTTTGGACTCACATTTGGTCATTTGTGCCATGAAGAAATTGTGAAAGTTCTCTAGAGAAAAAAATCCCCTTCTTGGAAATGTAGGAATTACCCATCGAATCGATCCAAATATTTCAGGTAAGCCCGATACTCAGCTTAGTCATTAATTTATTTATGATTTCAAGTATATTTTTAGGATTTTCACCATAGAAAATATGTTTTTTTTCTGAAACCCTATGTGTCTATGCGGGTTCATAATGATGAACTCCTATATAGATGCGGCTGTGTCTGAATAGACTTGATTATGTGGAGAGAAGAATTTTAAAATGAATTTCTAAATTTTTTTTGGATGCAATGATGCAAGATGGCCATCAGAAGGAGGGAAAGAGAGCATATAACTATTGATAATGAGGTGATGTAAGGCAATTTATCCTTGGATATACTCCAGGGATGTGGATTATTGAAATTATTCAAAATGACAAACATGAAAACAAACATAAGATTGCTCGAGATGATTGTAAGTTATTGGGATCTGGATCAATATTGTTTCATAATAGATCAAATGGCACTAAGGATTGAAATAAAAGACATTTAATTCATAACTGGACTCTCTCAGAGAGGGGAACCATTAAATTTTTTGGGCAATCCCACGATAGGGTTAAATGTCAAGGATTATATTCGTGTTTACTATGTTGAGGGTACTTAGAAAGTTAGGACACAGATCCCAATTAGTTATGTGCAAGGTCTACACACGAAGATACTTCTTTTCACCATTATGAGGGTATTTCGATCAGCTTCCTTACGCTATGCTTTATGAGGAAGCTTAAGTCTAGCAGTGGATTACTTAACTACATTGTATGATTGGTGCACAACCTTACTGACAAATTTGAAGAGACAACTGACTTCAATCTAGAAGAATAAGACGAAGCATTTTGGTTATGGTACCATTCTATGTACATTCTTCTTTCAAAGGATTTTAGGGCTTCAACCCAAGATCATATCTAACATAAACAACCCTCATGATCCACGGATAGCTAGGTGGGAAGATCTGATGAAGAGAGAGGGGGGTGGAGAGGTCCCTCAGATTACTTGGGATGATGAGTTATTCCTTTGGTGGGGAGAACAAGACATAGCAGTAGAGGAATATCCCTATGCTGGCATGGATTTCAGGGGAGATCTAGATTTGACCATTCGATTCGGTGCAACATGGGGGGTGATTGGTAAGATTTCAAAATGATTTTTGGTTATATGAATTTTTTATTTATTTTCAAATTATATGAAAATGAAAAATATTTTTGTTAGGACAATATGACTTACAAATGTTATGGATCATGTTTCAGACATGGGACGAGTGAGACCCGAGGGCTTCCCGAGGCATAGGGATCGCAGAAGAGAAGCTCAGTATGTGGCAGAAGACTTAGGGATAATCCTCCATGCTATACATAGAAAATTGGACAGTTTTACTCATCAAGTCCCTATTGATGCCACAGAGGATCTCCCGGAGGCTATATAGTGATGTGTGGTTGGAGTACCATGTGACTGGGTGCAGTTGTTCCACTGTGTGGTGACATATATAGAGTTCTTCTGGAACACCTATCCTCGGCAGGTCCCACGGGGATAGATTTTATTTGATCGAGTGACTGTAATATTTTTTGATGATGAACATGATCGGGCATAATCCCTAATTTTGTATCACACGATTGTCTGATTTTTGTATATTTTCATCACAATTCATATATATATATATATATATATATATATATAACGATTTTATATGATGTGATTGTTCCAAATGTACAATGATGAATGATGTTTTTGATATTTAATGTCTTGAATGATTAATATGCCAATCGATCGCTTGATTAGCTTATGAGTCTACAAACCAATTTTATGAATGAGGAATGTGAATGAATCTAACATATTGAAATGAACATTGTAACAAATGCACTCTTAGAAATAATTGATGCAAAAATGGGTCTCTGACTTGGTAGGTGTTATTTAATTGTGAAACCACCAGCTGCGAATCCGAGTATACTACTAATGAATCAAAACCAAGAGATATTTCCTCCAAGGGTAGGTTGACCATTGCAGTGTACTCTGCAACATTTTTCAAATAATGACCAATGCATACACCCTTTGAGACTAGCAACTGACCAGATGGATAGTGAATTAGCCAAGGCGCGGAAGCAATATTCCGAGTATGTCTACTAGCACCATCAGAAAAGCCAAAATGACTCATATCATCCAAAAAAACTTGCCAAAGTAGATAAAAATCATCAAAGTCACATAAAAAATCGATAGAAATACATGCACAAAAACACAATATATAAAAACAAATAAAATGTTAGGAAAAAGCCTAAGCACAATACTTCTTTAGATAGAGCCCATTTCTGGGCTATGCCAGCTCATTTTTGTCGAAATAAACCAAGGCATAAGCTTCCTTTTTTAGGATCTTTTAACAATAAAAGGGCCATACCAAATGGATTTGAGCTTGCCTACCCCCAAGGCATCCTTGTCTTGAGCATAAACCAAAACAAGATCACCTTCAGAGAAAACCCTAGGTTTGACTGCCTTATTGTATTGAACCTTCATTCTTTTCTTATGAGCCTCGTTCAGCATAGCTGCATCTCGAAATTGCTCATAAACATGTTATATATGTACAAGGCATTATTCGAGACCTGAATTTTCAAAAAACAAGCTCAACTGTAGCTTAAGGGAAGGAATCTCACATTCAATAGGAAATATTGATTCCAGCCCATAAACTAGTTGGAATGGAGTGAATCTGATTGCAGTCTTCACAGACATCTAGTATGCCCAAAGTGCAATATACAACATGACATGTCAATTGGACCTGGATTTATCAATTGTCCATTGAATGATAACCTTTAATGACTTTTTTACACCTTCAACCTACCCATTTTCCTGAGGATAATATAGTTATGAATGCTCATGGACAAAACCCAATTTGAGAGCCAATTCAGCCATCATGGTGTTTTAAAAATGAATTCCATGGTTAATGACAATATCTTTGGGGATACCAAATCAAGAAATGACTTGTTTGAAAAGAAACAGGGTTGTTGTTTCACCATTATTCACAAAAGTAGGCATAGCCCACTTCATAAAGTAGTCTACTGCTACGATAATGTACTTATGACCCTTTTCCAAAGGTGAGTTACAAGTAGTATAATCAATACTACACTTTGTAAATAGACTGCTAGTGACAACAGAAAAAGGAGGCGTTGTATGAGCGCACATATTACGAGTATATACTTGACAAAGATGACGTTTTTTAACCACCTCAACAAAACCTTTGAAAATCAAGTGCCAAAAATATCCTGCACGCAAAATATTTTGGGTTGTAGCAAGCGTATATAAATGACCACCACAAGCTCTACTATGGCAATCATTCAGCACAACCTTAGCTTCTTTGAGAGTCAAGCAATGTCTAAGGATTGAATCGATCTCGGGACAATATAGTGTCACAAATAATAAGATAATTTTTCAATAAGTGATCATTAGGGGAATTTTGAGGTCTAAAATGGGCCGCCTATGGAAATTATAAAATAATAGTGGAAATAATCAAATAATATTTGATTACATCATCAGATTTTAGAGGGAAAAAAAAACTACTTTTTCAGCTTGCATTTTCAACTTATCTCCCAAATTTTTTACTCAAATTTCAAGCAAGAGTACTCGTTGGATGAAAAAATTAATTCCTCATCCAAGGAGTACCCATGTTGCATACTTTCGATGGGTCATGCTACACGGAAAATGATAAATACCTGAAAAACGTGATTGTAATCACTTTTTTTTTTATGTATTTCTCATTTTTTATGTAGCAGGGTCCATCGAAACTATGGAACATGGGTACTCCTTGGATGAGGAATTAAATTTTGTATCCAATGAGTACTCTTGCTCAAAATTTGAGTAAAAACTTTGGGATATAAGTTTAAAAAGTAGATTTATTATTTTATTATTTTTTAATATTTTCACCCTTTTACTAAAAAATTGGTGAATCATCCCCAATGGTTGACATCATCATCTTTAATCCTATTGGTTCATATAAATTTTATTTTTTTTGTACATTTTTCTTAAGATGCCCATTTTAAACCTCAAAATTCCCCTAATGGCAACTTTCGACGCTTGTATTTCGAAAAAGCTAAGGGAAACTTTGAAGTTTGGACATAAACAATGAGATCTCCATACCAAGGATCCTATGAAGAAATGAGGAAAATATTTTCAAGAGGGAACGACTCTTCATAAAAAAATCTCTTCTCCACAAGGCAACTCAGAGATCAACTCCGTAAATACCAAATATTTCTTGGATTTGGAAGACAACAATTCGAGATAAAACTCTTGCAAAATGAAAATCCATTGATTGTATTTTCCTTTAATCACTTTCCTACTGAGAAAAAAATGAAATGGATTAACTACTGCCAAAACATAAGTTTTGCGAAGAAGGATATAATGCCTAAGCCACTGGACAACATGGAAAACTACCAAAGCTAACTTCTTAATGGGAGAATGCCGGATTTCAGGACCCAAAAAGCGTCGATTAAGGTAGTAAACAAAATTCTCACAAAGAGCATCATATTCTTGAACCATAACCATAGTGATAGTGGATTCTACTGTAGCATGATACAAAAGGAAGTATCTGGTATAACCAGGTGGACTCTATAATGGAGTAGAGGTCAATGCCATTTTCAAAGCATCGAATGACCATTGAGAAAATTAATCCCAAAAGAATGGAACTCATTTCTTTAACAACCTCATAAATCCTTTCATCACCTCGACATAATTAACAATAAATCTCCTTAATAAATTGGCCTTACCTTGTATACTTTGAAGCCGAAAAATAGAAGACGAGGGAGGCAACTGAAGTATTTCCTAAACCTTGAAGGGGTCTACCTGAATCCCTTCCAGAGACATGATGAATCCCAAAAATAGATCGAATGTGACGGTGAAAACACACTTATTATGGTTTAGTCGAATTTTATAATAACGACAGGGTTCAAAAACTTGTCAAAGGTGTGAAGGATGATCAATTCTGATTAGAGAACAAGTAGCTAAATCATCCAAATATGCTTCTATAATATGCTTTATTTCATGGAAAGCATATGACATGGCCCGCTTGAAAGTAGCTCCGACATTTTTAAGTCCAAAAGGCATATTTTTGTATGAAAATGTACCCTAGGGGAAAATAAAAGTAGTCATATGCTGATCTTCAGGATGGATAGTAATCTGATTGTATCCCAAGAAATTGGCCATGAAGGATAAAATCTCATTCCCCGCACACTAATCAATAATCTGATTAATAAACAGTGTGGGGTAATTATGTTTTGGACATGCCTTATTCAAATCCCTAAAATCAATGCAATCAAAGATCGTTCCTTATTTCTTGTCCACAGGCACTGGATTCAAAACCCACTCAGTTAACGGAACGAGGTATATGAAACCCACCTTTAGTAGCTTCTCAACCTCGGCCTTGATTGCTGCCACCTACCTAGGGTTGATCAGACGAAGCTTCTTCCATATAGGCTTAGAATTTTTGTAAGTATTAATATCATGCCGGACCATAGATAGATCTATTCCAAGAATTTCCTCATAAGACCAAGCAAACACATCCCGAAATTCTTTAAAGGAATCGGTGTAAGTCTGAATCTCTTCATGGGAACATTCAACTCCAATGAATAAATTCTCAATAACATTGGGATCTCTAGAGATGTTCACTAGGGTAGTCTCAGAAATGACAACCATGTTCCCTTTATTAAAAACCTATGTTGGGGCTAATGGGTTCAAGACTGGGTGAATAGGACCAGAAGACTGAGGGCTAGACAATCTTGTTTCAACTTCTTACAAGTTTGGTAGAAAATAGGACCGATGATGCAAATCATCCCACAGTATTTCTACGCCAATCATTACTTCAAGGATAGCCTCTTCAGATGGAAGATTAGTATCAAGGTAACCCTAAGTAGGATGATCTAAGAGTCCAAGTCGAAGCCACATCTCCATCCAACTCCTCTAGTGAAAGAGAAACTGGAATAGAGTCTGGAGAGTCAACAATAGATTGATAGTAAATCTCTGTTGCAGATATAGGGAATTTCATTCCACCCACTTGACCTTCCTATAATGTGGAGGTAGGAGAAAGAAAGGTCCAAGGGTTCGAAAAATAATGAGTTTGAAAGAACTCTCTTCAAGTAGGAACCCTGGAGGATGAGATAGAATTAATATGAACTGAAGGAGGAAAAAGATCAAAAGTACCCATCAACGATGTATACATTCCAACCCCCAAATTATCAACAAGTTGCTTGGAATCATTCACCAAGGGTACAATAGAGTCAGTAGATGCATTTGAATCAAAATGAGAATAGTCCATCTGGTCAAAAGTGAGAATCCTCCCTTCATGGGGAAAACACAAGATATGAAATAATGATGAAGCAATATCATCCATCTCATAAATTCAATTCTGCCCAAACAGAAGGTTGTAGTATAAATTTTGCGTCAACTATCTTGACCCAAATATTGAAATTTTTATCCCCAACACAGATGGTGAAAGCTGGAATAATGCCATGTGGCCTATGAGAATGACTATCAAATGGAGTAAGAAGAGTAGGACAAGGGACAAATGAAGGAGATCCAATGGCTTTCCAACATGAGATAGACATGACACATGTGGAAGCACCCTCATTGACAACTGTTTGAAAAATATTCATCTTCCAATATGTAGACTGAATCTGAAAGGCCATGTGATGTGGAAGTCTCTTCTTAATATTCACCATGTCAAATGTGATCATAAGAGAGTTTTTCGGATCAATGATCCCAATCGTAGTGAGTCATGCACTCCTTTGTGATGGGCACGACTAGAGTACCTCTAATGCAGACATGGCATAAGGAATTTGGGCAAGATATTCTACAATGGAGTAGTTCTGGGAAGCCTTGGCATTAGGATTAATCGTCGTATGCTTCGTAGACCCTTTCAACATCCGAGGTATAGGCTCAACTGCAAGCCTCTCTATATGGAGTGGCTCAGAATTACTGGGATCACCCTTAGCTTTCGAAGACTCAACTTTATCATAATCACAAGATATCATCGCGATATGAGCATGAGGACTCATCATATATATATTTGAGGAATTTTACCCTTACTGGTTGCCCATTGCAGGAGCTCTAGTATTAGCATTCGTGCCAGCAAGCAGTTGTCGCCCCTGGGGAAAAGAGTTTGTCAGTACAGCCTGGGAACTAGAACAACCCTGTTGAGCTAACAAGCACTGAGCATCCTAAATTTTCAGGAAGAGGTGAGTAAGATGGTCTCTGGTGCATGACTTGCATGGAAACTTAACCTTCTTCTTATTGTCCCTCTTACCCTCTCCAACATTATTGTTGCATCTATTCACATTACCCTTCCCATACTTGTCTTTATTATTATTATTCCTTCACTTCTTCTTCGCATTGGATTGTTGATTTCCTTTGGGGTTAGAAGCCTGAACAAAATTAATATTCAAGGGTTGAGAAGGAGTCAACATTGATGGCGTAGCCTGACCAGAAAGAGCAGGTTGTAAAGACAACTGCTGTAATTGATTTAGCAGGTTATTCGTGCCACTATCAATTGAACAGATAAGCCACTTTCAGCTAAATCCACTTTAGAATGAGGAGCATATGGGAAAATATTATTAAAAACCCCAGACTGAGAATATATTAGTTCTAACTTTCGAGCCCTAAAGATAGATTTTTCCTCAGTGAATAACCCAGAAAGGGATACATCCTTCAAGATTTCGGGCTGTAACGAATTAAGAAACCATTCGAGAAGGAACTCATTCAAAATCTGGGCTTTGATGAGCCTATTCCTTCTCCTCCATTCCTGAATATGATTAGAAATGTGTGTTTCCTTGTCCTGCTGAAAAATGGCCAGGAGACCAGTCCTGACACGATAACGAACACACAGCTGGAAATGGTTCAGAAACATACTAGCCAACTGTCTAAAGATAGCAAAACTGCCCCTTGTCAGCTCAATGTACCATTTTTTAGCCTTTCTAGTTAGGGTGCGTTAAAATAGCTTCAACCTAATTGAGTCGTCGAGAAGGGAGTTTGAAGAATACCATAAGTGGAAAGTGGCAACATGGTAAGTCGGATCCTCACCAGTCTTCCCTTCAACTTTTGGAATATCTTTGGGAAGTTTAGTAGCAGCCAGAGGCCAAACCGGGCTATATGAAATAAGACCATTTGTCAATTTTGATAAATATGAAAAGTTTAAACTTGATAGGAAAGGTAAGCATGGAGGAGCTTGAGAATTCTATCCCCCAAAGGAAGGATTCCCAACATTTTGAAAATAATACCCTGGATTTTTTGAGGCACCAAGCTACCATAGATTGTTCGTAGAAAAGGTTGAGCAATAAGAGAAACCCTGTGGCCTAGAAGCATTTGGAGAAGGACCCCCTCCCATTGTAGGATTACCATAAACACAGATATTTACTCCAACCAAAGTGTTAAATGAAGAAGAAACCCCTTGGTCAAGGTTTGAAGTGTTAAATGAATAAGAAACCCCTTGGTCAAGGTTCGAAGTGTTGGAAAATGGAGAGAAACCCTAAGAAGCATGTATAGATGGGAAAGGTGCATTCCCTTACTGACCAAAGAAAAAATTGATTCCCAACTCCCAACCCTATAAAAGCAGGGTTCTAGCCTTGAAAAGCATTAGAGCTTTAACCTCCGAGGAAAGGATTGAAACCTTGAATTTTGAGGTGAAAGGAAAATATCCTAAGGAAGGATTTGAATGAGGAATGTGACCACTTTCGAAGGGGAAACCCTGAAATGAAGCTAAATGACTAGCCAGATAAGGAATAGGTGCAAAGACATCATAAGCAACAGTGAAGGAAATATAAGGAATTGCACTAGATGGAATTCCAAAAGAAAAGGGACTAGAATGGGAAGAAAATGCTTGGGTGCCCCGACTCATAGATAGAATATAGGTAGGCCCAAACATAAAAGCATTGGGAGTGATAGTTGAAATAACAATAGTACCCCCTCCTTCAACTAAAAAAGGAGCATGAACACTTGCAGTGCTCATAGTCGAATCTTTGTTCCCAGCCGTGGCTATCGAAAGAAAGGGATAAGGATGGGCTCTAGCTAGTCTCTCAGATGTAGGCCCAACGTACAAAAGAACATCTAGAAAACTAGGAGGATGAGGAGAGGAAGTAATACCTGGAGGTTTAGGAACCTCTTCAACTTAAACTTCTTCTGTTGGAAGTAAAACTCTAGAGATGAGTGGAGTACTCATCTCTATAATACCACTAGTACTAGGACCGCCTACAAAAACAACAACCCCAGTCAGAGGATCACTCTCTGATGTGTTTGCAATTACTGGATGAAAACCACCAGCAAAATTTCTCTTATTCCCTCTTCAAGAAGGCTCGACACTCATAGGAGAAACCCCACGAAGCCTCCTCGATTGATGAGGAAATCAGTCAACCACTTTTAATAATTATGAGATTAATTAGACTTTAGAAATTAAAAATCTATGGAAATATAGGAGCAAAGAGCACACTCTATCAGAAGTCCCTAAGATACAACAATCATTTTCCACTCTGGGTTATCAAGACCAGATACCAAAATAAAAGAAAGTGAATAAAAGGACCTTCCAAAAATAGTATGCAGTAACTACACCCTAGGACTAGTAGCGAAGGTAACAGAAACAATTATGCTGACCTCCTAATAAAATCCTTTGTAGATGCAAGTACCCAAGCTTCACAAGGGAACCCTTCAGAGGTACTAATGAAATTGATACAATGTTTTCCTCAGGTACCATGGACATTCCCCCCCACAGTCACTTGTGTGATACCTAGGGAAGGCAACTAAGGGCACCAGTTCGTATCGACAGCCGGGCGGAATGGTCTTATGTCAAGATTCAGAAAATAGGAGAGGGGGTATCTCTCTTCTCTACCTTCACTATCCCTCATGCTTAACTCTCTGGAGGTAGAGCTTTCCTGGTCCACTTAATGAAGTTGGATTTCACTCATCAATCAACATCTATGTTTGACAGTTTTGAGTGGCCTTAGAGAGTTAACTTTCCACTCACCTATTCCAAGGCCCTATGACCTAGACTAGTTGGTGTATAATTAATGACACCGCAAAAAATTCTAGTTCATTTTACTTAATATCTTGATTTTAAATGGTTGTTATCTAAGTCACTAGTAGATGGAGAACGAAACTTATGATGTTTTCGATGCAAAGGAGAAATTAATAGAAAACCTACTACATGAATATTAAATTTTTTCCTTTCGATGAAAAGAAATTTCTACTTGGGTTCTACGAAGCAAATAATAAACAAATATTTTTTTTTCTTTTCAATATCACTCTTCACACACTTCAAAAACTACCAAAAATACTAGAATGCTTAACGGTGCAACTAATGCAACAACTACCGATGATAAATTCCAATCCTAGGGCTACTCACAAAGGGAAGGAAAAGAGAGTTTTTCAATAAGATTGGTCTGCTCACTTTGACAAAAAAGAAGAGACAAGCCCCAAGAGGAAATTCTTTGCACACAACAATTGCAAACAAATCTTGATATAAAAGAGACAAATCCAAACAAGGACTCCTTTGGAAACAAATCAATTCGACCAAAAATGAGAAACTAGAAAATTGCTCGAAAATGGATGGAATCCGTGAAAAGAAAACCAAAGAAAAAGGAAGGGAAAACAAAAATGTTTTTTGGCTTTTCATTTTTTAAGGAAACAAGAAAATTTCATTGAGACAATCACAAAACTACCAAAGGTCCCAAATCAAGAAATTGAGCCAACAAGACGACTTCCAATTGCACAAGCCAACTATGCCACTTTTGTAGTGGGACTAAAACAAATAAAAAGAATTAATTGACTCAAAAAACTCATTCAAAATAGTATTATAAACTTCCAACAAGCAAAAAGTTCAACAAACCGATAAAAGGAAACTTCAAGATTCACTAGAAAGCCAATCTCAAGAAACAAGAAAGCTAAGAAAGTCAAGAAGGAAAAAACGAAAAAGTGAAGAAATTCATAAGGCAAACATGAGAAAACTGACAAAGGCTCACTATTTTGAAAGGTCAGAAGAACCAATAACTTTAGAAAGAAGTACTAGTGATATATTCGTAACTGAAACTTCACCAAAAAGATAAAAACCTAGAATGACTAGGTTTTCACATAAAAAGGAGGGGAATTGACATACAGCAAGAATAATCACAGTCCAGACACCTAAAAGGTTCCACATAGATGACCAGCAACAAGCAGGAAAGAGTTACAGGGTCCCAAAATTCAAATTTTCAAATTTTAGAGGGCATACACGGATCCACTGTGTGAAACACGCTTGTATGCACGACTATAACTAAAAAAACTCATGTATACGCGGGTCCCTTTGGAAGAAACATAAGGTATATGTGATTTTGTACACACCAAGTAGCAGATATAAATTGTAATAAAGAAAAAGAAAAATCCTAAGCCTGATCCAGAACATCAGGACTTCTACCTAGATGGGAAAAGAACCTACTAGACTGAAAAAGTGATCAAACTATCAGGTAACCCAAAATACAGAGAAAAACAACCCAAAATAGGGGTTACATGGATTTAATCCCCATTGGAGTTTCCAGTTTTGTTACAGGAAAAGCTACCCTATGTTCTGGGTTGAGGGACCTAAGAGAGCGGAAGGCATATCATCACAAGAAGCATTCTAATTATGATTTGTAATGCTTGAACAGGAGAATTGAGGATAGACAACCTTACATGTTTGCCCTACGTCTGGGGTCGATCCTACAGGGTGAAAACCCTCTCCTACTCCTCGTGCTTAAGAACCTACAAATAAATCAAGAAAAATCACACAAACTAGTTGCACAACATATATGTCCTAGATGTCAGCATGTTAGCATGTATAATCTCATAAAAGTAACATGAAATAAACCATTACAATATCATTCAACATGTATATGAGACATATAACACAAAGACATCAGGAATGGGACATAAATTATTTTATTGATAATATGTAAAGAGAATGTGGATAAATCACATGATATTTGCCATGGCTCCAAGCGAAATTCTCCTCCAGATCTGTCCAGCCCTAGCCTCACAAATATTATTCCATAGAGGGTGCACAAAGGATGTTAGATAAAGTGGGGGTGAACATCACAAGGAAACAAGGATTTCCTGAACCTAGGAAGTGCAGTAGGCACAAGGAAATATGAGACTTGATCAGGGCTATATCAGGCTATAATATTAATAGCACTCTCTCTCCTCCCTTAGGCCATTCCCTTGAGGTGCATTTATACTTCCTCAAATCAGTTTTTTCAAATGGGAAACAGTTTGGTCACAGCCTGGGGCAGTTAAGTTATAGGAAAACCCTGTAAATATTTCCCAATTAATATGGAGTTTTTATGTTTTTTAATCTTTTAAATATCATACACGGGTCAGATATGGATGGACCCGCATCTACACGTGGAAAAATCTGGGCAGAGTCACGTATGGAATTCAATTTTTTTTTTTTTAAGAATTTTGACCAAGTCTGAATGGAAGGGCTGCCCAAGGAAAATTTATAAGTCCTAAAGTATGTAGAGGTGATAAATGACGCTATAAAAAAAAGTACATAACCCTCCAGATAGAAATAAGTATGTTTATTATTTTTGTAATGATTGTTTTCAAAAAAAAATGAAAATGTCAAACCTTGCACAATAAGAACAATTATAAATAACATTAAGCCCAAAAATTTCTTAACTCTGTAGGGTATTCCTTGACCACTGAGGGTTTTGACCATCCAAGAAGTGGCCTAGCTGTCTGTCCCTTCCGGGTGCCACGTAACTCAATGACCATCAAGTGGCATGAACAATAGGTGTGTAATCCTGTATTAGGTCATAACTTATGGAAAAAATGAGAATAATAGAATTTCAAACAATAAAAAAAATTGTTTCATGTAGAGAAATATCATAACAATAGTAAAGTAATTGTAAAAAAATAAGTTATCCGGTAGTTCGAATGAGTGTGTAAAATAATGCAGTATAAAAAGCTCAACAGTAACAAGGAATTAGAGCAAAGTAGCTATTGTTCAAAACCCATCTGTATAAATTGTAGAGAATAGCTCATACATGCCAAGTACTGAGAAATCTCACGAAAATAAGTACACATTGAGTGGACAGAGGTTCTCAATAGAACATTTTTTAACATGAGTGCAAAACCAAATTTCTTAAGAGAAACATATTCTTTAAGAACATATTATAATACATTCACATATAACATAGAATAAACCTAGGTATAAGAAAATATAAGTCACTTTATAGTGCATGTATCGATACTAAAATTCTGGGAAAATCAGATAGAAATTCAAGAACAAAGCATTTTCTCTATATCGCTCCATGGTTACCAACTGAAAATCATTTAAATTTAAACTAAAAGATACACAATGTGAAGTGTAAGGTATACACCTAAAATGTAGGTTACCACAGTAATATTTTTTCTAGACGACATTAGGGATGTGGAATCATGTATATATATACATATAAAAACATCAACAATACAACATCTGACTAAAGACACCATTCAACCAGTCATGCCAAGCCATCAACTCGCAACATGCACCTCCACAAAACCAGGCACCACTTGGTATGTAGAGCAAGGGAATAACCGAGAAATGTAAGTGGGAAGATATGAGTAGGTATTCGACATACCTACGTTATGGTTGTCCTAAGCTCCTTATCAATAAGTTGAGAGAGCCTGCGAAAACAGTGGGGGACACTTGCACAAAATTCACACGAGAAATTAATGGAGGAATATGAAAACAAAAGCACAGAGAGTAATTGTTGTTAAACGTTAATGAACAGGTGTGTGTTGAATGCAATTACCTATTCGAGCTCGCAAGAAAACCAGACCAGCAACACTGTAACCATCCCTATATTTGAGCAGCTGACCACTGGAGGCAGCAAGGGTATGTGGCTCAATTTTATCTCTCTCTCGTGCCACAACCAAGTGAAAAACTAGAAAAAAAACACTATGAAATTGTAGTTATCGCGGAGTGACAGAGCACAACAAGAGAATATTGGAGGGTTTCGAAACTCCAGAGGTAGTTAGGGTATAAACAGGGTAGATCAATACCCACCGTTCGGTGAGATCAACGGTACAACAATTGCATAGGGAACAACAATAAGTACGAGTGATAATTCTGAAAAAATCCATCCACCATTGGATCAAGATCATGGAGGGTTGAGATATCGCCAAAGCAATGTTGGTAGGAGCCCCATTGAACAACATTATGGAAAAAATCTTAAGTACAATACAACACGTTCTTAATACAACCTGCAAAAAATCAATACATAATGATTGTGGGTATATTTTTATGCGCCGTATGCACGTATAGAATCAATGTGGCACCCAAAACCAATTTGATAAACATGCTTGATATTATATATGAATTCATGCCTTGTGCTATACTAACCTTCCAATAGTATTGAATAAATTTACACATACATATATAGTTTGACAAATGGGTTAACCACATACAAGTATTGTATTATAAGGACTTTATTGAAACGATAGAATACACATTAGCTGCATGAATGTGTTTTAAATATATATTTTCATGGTTGTATATGTGTGGTACACCATGGAGTGATTCACCATGTAGTTTTATACGTCGTCATTTAAAGTGTAATGATAAGCCATAATATTCACAATATTCATGTGTGTGAATGGAAGGTGTTATGTTAGTTATATGTGCAAATGATTTTTTTAATATATATTATATGTGTAAATGATTATATATATATATGGTAAAATTATATTGTCTAGTGTTTAAACATGTTATAGCTTTATTGTTTAGAATAATTAAATTTTACCTTATTATTTATATTTTTATTATTTATTTTCATTTTCTTATTACTAATTTTCAGTTTTATTGTTTAGAATAATTAATTTTGACCTTATTATTACTAACCTTGTTTTGATTAAAATAATAATATTAATAACTTATTTTTTTAGAGCTAACTTCCACCCATTACTTTATTTTAATTAAAAATTAGTTTTTAATTAATGATAATGTTTTAGTCAAAACAAGTTGTTATATTCTAGTGACTTAAAAACATCTATGTTCATCTATTTAATGTAATATCATGATCTTGTTCTTCATCTTGTCGTGGTATGTAATAAAACATAATTATCACAAGTTACTCCCATAATGATTTATGCATTTCTTACCACAAAATAGATAAAACACAAATTTTATAATTGCTTCACTACATTTATTTTAGCAAAAAAAAAATCAAATATAAAATACATATAGCCCAAAATAATAATTACTGATTAGTTTTTAATTTATATAATTAAAGTACAAAGAAATGATGATTCACTTATCAATATATATTAATGATTACATTATATACTGATTAATTTATAACAATTTCCATTAAATGACATATGTTATACCTTATGAAGTTATTTAAGATAAATTTGTGTATACCTTGGAGATAAGGTGATACTTTTGTGCAGAAATTTCAAAATGATAGAAAAATGTGTGAAGCTTGCCATTTAAACATGTTTGGACATTTCTGATGTAGGGGCATCCAGCTCGGAGGAGACAAAAGATGGTTGACTGTCTCGACAAAAAAAAGAAAACTTTTGCACGTGTTGATGGACAGGTTATTGAACCTATGTTTTAATTCTTTTTTATTATTCAGAAATTAGGCAGAGACAGCAGGATCAGGATTATCAACTATTTTTTTTTAGTTAATTAGGAGTCTGTCTGTTTTCTTTTAAGTTATTTAGAAGTTTGTTTGTTTTATTTTAAAAAGAGAAACTGATTAGACAGTTAGAAATATTCCGGTTGTCAGTTTCAACCGAAGACAAAGAAACTGTTACACATTTTTGCAAGTATTTAAACAGGGAAAAAAATCATATGGAGGTTTGAATTTCCAGTAAGGGAAGACAATAAGAACCAGAGTTTCTTTTAATAAAATAACCATCTGCCAAATCTACATTTACAGCCAATCTTTCATGTATTGTTCTATTGCATTATATTGTCAATTTTGATGTGTATTAAAAACAAAATATAGGAAATTGAAGTCATTGCAGACAAGAGAGGTGCCAGCGCAAAGAGTGACTAGCAGTCTACAGAACACGAGAAGGAACTGGCGCACAGGCGAGGGATGAAAAGTTACAACATACAATAATAAATTTTCCAGCAAGAAGATTTGAGGAATAGCCAGTTACCCTATTGGTGATACACCAGCGAATTCCAGGTAATGCATAAAGTATTATATCGAATTAACTGAATCAAAAGAAGTCTTTAAAACATACAGGAATTGTTTCAATCATACATTTTGTAAAAACCCCACTGTTTGTAACAATAAATGCAAAGAAGGGTTTCAAGAACGAGCGAACAACGCTCATGCTACATCTATTGGACTCACACTACAACTGTTAAGAACTTTGAGCTGAGACGAACAGGACAACGATAGCCTTGTGACATAGTTTGCCAAGGAAGGGTTTGAAAAAATAAACCACTAGACCAAGACTGTAGAAGAGTGGAGACCAGGAAAGACACAGGCATATCACAAATTAACCACAGTCTTAGAAGCAGAACGACCCTACCCATTTCTTGTTTGGGGCCGCTTTCTTCAGACCGGTAGAACCCATGAAAAATCATTAAGCTTGTTTGACCTGTAAGGAAAGAAAAAGGGACGAGTGTTAGAACCTGGAGAGTGTAAATATTTGGGCGATAAAATGAAGAAGCCTTCAAACAAAGAATAGGAATATAAACCCTGTAGCATTTACCTGTGCATAGGAGGAAAGCATTGAATGGAAAGACGAAGTTGGACACAAAGAGACCTGCTTGCAAGGAGCAAAATACATTAGCAACTGATTAAGGTGAGTGACAGATTAAAGCATAGAATCCCGACTTACCTTGGAGAGAAAACGAGCCGAGTTGGGGAAGATTGTTGGCGCAAATCCGAAATTTCAACCTGCAACATGAACATGACAGTTAAACGAACGAATTTGAAAGAGTCTGCAACCATATCACAAGGAAGAACATCCAGTTCATTTTAGTTTCAATCCAAACCTTTTCCATACAGCAAACAGAGGCGGATTGACAGCATTATTACAAACGCAACAAGGAATTCATCGAACCAGAAGCATAGCAACGGAACCCTCGAGATAAACCAGAGCAGAGAAACCTCAAGGCACCGAAGGAAAAATGAAGTGAAGCCGGTGTCAAAGCTGGGGTTTGTCACAAGGCGGGAGGAGCAAGAACCAAGGCGATTACAGGTGTCAGCAAGTACCAATCAACGAGGATGGGAAATAAATTGATAATTGATGACAAAGCAGATCCAATCTTACGGATGAGGGTACCCACAAAAATCATATCCACGCATATTACAAAACAGAGTTAATGCTATTTAATAACCCACACCTCGTAAACATAACAGGACCAACATTTAAGGTTGCCAAAGTTTTTTTTTAATTTCAAATTGATCACGGTCAGAGGGCTAGGGCCGTCAATTTTTGGTATCAGAGTGAGTTTTGCTAGACAGAGAAAATGGAGGTTGGCAGAAGAGGAAGAGGAAGAGGAAGAGCAGTCCAAAGAGCAGCAGAAGAGGGACTGCGAGAAGAGATTGGAATTTTGAATCAAAGATTGGCAGCAGTAGAAGCTGGGGGGAGGAGAGATCCAGCGGATGATAGTGATGAAGATGTTGCAGAACCAGCAGATGAATTCGAAGGGGTGACACCTGAACTCAGATTGTTGAAATCAGTTTTGTTATCCAGTCATAAGCCAAAGCATGAGCTTTCCACTTATGACGGAAGTTTGTCGGCAGATGTGTTATTGGATTGGCTGAGTGAAGTAAACAAATACTTTGAGTTTGAGGAAACTAGTGAGGACAAGCAGGTGAAGTTCGTTGCCACCAAGTTAAAAGGACATGCGTCCTTGTGGTGGAACAACGTTCAGGCAGAAAGAAAAAGGCTATATAAACAACCTATAAAGAAGTGGGCCAGAATGGAGGCAAAACTGAAAGAGAAGTTTCTGCCTAAAGATTATCAAATTATGTTGTACAGGCAAGTATAGAACTTGAGGCAAAGGGGAATGACGGTCAAGGAATATACAGAAGAATTTTATAAGTTGAATTTGAGGGCAGTGTATATGGAGGATACCCCAGAAAAAACAGCAAGGTTCGTGAATGGGCTGAGAGGGGAGATCCTGGATGAAATCGGTATTCTCTCACCGAGAACTTTGGATGAAGCATACCAGTTTTACTTGAAGGCAGAGGAGAAAATAAACAGGAAGCAGAATGCCAGAAGAGGAGGTGGATTTGGAAGAGGAAAGGGGAAGGACTTTGGCAGAGGCAAAGGTACTGGTTCCAATGAAGAAGGCATCAGTTTCAAATCTGCAGGGACAGAAGAAAAGGACAACAACACTAGTGGAGGACGACCAACCCAGCGAGGGAGAGGTAATGGTCGGGGCAGAGGAACTGTCCAGTGCTATCGGTGCCACAAGTGGGGCACAAGTCGTATGAATGTCCTAAAGGTGAACCAGCATCTGGGAGAGGAGCTTGTGTTGCCCAACTGGAGGAAGCGGAGGCATCGCCTCAGGAAGTGGAGAATGCACCAGAAACAGGTGAAGCCTTGGTGCTAAATAAGGTGCTGTTAAAACCAGCAAAGGAAATGGTAGACCTAGATCAACGAAAGGCCTTGTTCCAGACAATTTGCAAGTCATAGGGTAAGTGCTGCAAACTGATCATTGACAGCGGAAGTACTGATAATTTGGTGGCCACATAAATGGTGGAGAAGTTGGGATTGAAAAAGCTGAAACATCCCACTCCTTACAAAGTGTCGTGGCTGCAGAAAGGACATCAACTGTTAGTTGATGAACAGTGCGAGGTGGAGTTCCAGATAGGCAGATATAAGGACAAAATTATCTCCGATGTTATGCCAATGGATGTCTGTCATATACTGTTAGGAAGACCCTGGCAGTTTGACAGAAAAGTAGTTCATGATGGAAAAATGAACTGCTATAAGTTTGTCAAAGATGGGATCAAGCACACACTTGTACCCATTAAGGAGGAAGGTACAACAGAAACCAGTGGAATAAAAGCACTGCTGATGGGTGGAAAAGAGTTTTTAAAACAGATTGAAAACAACGATGTGAATTTTGTTGTTGTGAGGAGGCCAAAGACAGTGGTACTGCACACAACGATTTCAAATTTACCTGAGGAGATCCAGAACATGTTGCAGGAGTTTGGAGATATCATAGTGGACGATCTTCCAGACGAACTGCCCCCCGAGAGAGGTATCAGCCACTGTATTGATTTTATACCAGGAGCTAGCTTGCTAAATAAGGTAGCTTATCGTATGAGCCCGAAAGATAATGAAGAAATTCGGAAACAAGTGCAGGAATTTCTTGATAAAGGACTGATCAGAGAGAGTATGAGTCCCTGTGCAGTTCCGACAGTATTAGCTCCTAAGAAAGGTGGCGAATGGCGAATGCGTACAGATTCAAGAGCTATTAACAAGATTATGATTCGGTACAGGTTTTCACTACCGCGAATGGATGACATGATGGACTGTTTGAGTGGGGCAGCATATTTTTCGAAGATTGATTTGAAGAGTGGCTACCACCAGATCCGAATTCGAGAAGGGGATGAGTGGAAGAGAGCTTTCAAGACGAATGAAGGGATGTATGAATGGCTGGTGATGCCATTTGCGTTAAGCAATGCCCCTATTACTTTCATGCACCTAATGAACGAAGTACTGAAGGAGTTCATTGGGAAATTTGTGATTGTGTATTTAGATGATATACTAATTTTCAGCAGAACGAAGGAGGAACACTTCCGACATGTTCAAAGTGTATTGAGAAGATTGCAGCAGAACAAACTGCTGATAAATTTGAAAAAGTGTACTTTTTTTCAAAAAGAATTAGTTTATTTGGGCTTTGTGATTGCAGAGAACGAGTTGAAGATGGATCCGGAAAAGATTGCAGTGATAGTTAACTGGCCATCCCCAAAGAATTTGTTCGAGGTTCGAAGCTTTCATGGTTTGGCAAGCTTTTACAGGAAGTTTATCAGGAATTTTAGCGGGATTTGCGCACCCATGTTGGACATGATTAAGAAGGAAAATCAACCTTTTTGCAGGACTGAAGTAGCAGAAAACAGTTTTCAGACTTTGAAGAAAAATATCACAGAGAGGCCGATCTTGAGATTGCCAGATTTCAACAAACTTTTTCAAGTTCGTTGTGATGCCAGCGGTACAACCATTGGAGAAGTACTTAGCCAGGAGGACAGACCGGTTGCTTATTTCAGTGAGAAATTGAACGACAGCAGGCAGAAGTATTCGTCTTACGACAAAGAATTTCATGCGGTCGTTCAAGCCTTGAAGCACTGGAGGCACTATTTGTTAGGTAATGAGTTTGTGTTATTTTCTGACAATTCTGCTTTACAATATGTTATGCAGCAACACAAGTTGAACCACAAGCATGCAGAGTGGGTGGAATATCTGCAAAGCTTTACATTTGTATTGAAGCATATCATCGGACAATCCAACAAGGTGGCGGATGCATTAAGCAGAAGAGTTTTTCTCTTGCAGGAGAGTACGGTGCAGGTGCTGGGTTTTGAACACTTGAGGGATCTGTATCAGACTGATGCAGATTTTAAGGAGGCCTATGAGGCCTGCCAAAACCCTCTGTTAAGAAATAATAGTCCATGGTTGGACTACAATCTACAGGAGGGATTATTGTTCAGGGGAGGACAATTATGCATTCCCAACTGTTCGATGAGGGAGAACATTATTCGGGAAAAGCATAGTGGATGTCTAGCAGGACATTTCGGTATAGACAAAACATTTTCACAAGTTGAGCATTTTTATTTTTGGCCAAGGTTGTGACAAGACGTGCAAAGGTATGTGAGCAGGTGCAAAACGTGTCAATTGGCGAAGGGTCACAGTGAAAATGCAGGTCTTTATATGCCACTACCCATTCTGAGCAGACCATGGGACTCAGTCAGCTTGGACTTTGTCTTGGGTTTGCCTAAGACACAGCAGGGTTTTGATTCAGAATGGTGGTAGTGGATCGATTTTCAAAAATGGCACATTTTATACCCTGCAGAAAAACTAATGATGCTACTCACGTAGCGCACTTGTTTTTCACAGAGATTGTTAGACTGCATGGTCTACCAAGATCCATCATTTCCGATAGGGATGTGAAGTTCACCGGACATTTTTGGCGGACCTTGTGGAAAAATTTGGACACTCAGTTACAGTTCAGCTCCGCTTACCACCCACAGACTGATGGGCAGACTGAAGTGGTGAACAGGAGTCTGGGAAATCTACTGCGGAGTTTAATAGGTGAAAATTCGCGAATGTGGGACTGTGTACTTGCTCAGGCGGAGCTCGCATATAACGATTCACCGAATCGCAACACAGGTTACAATCCCTTCCAAATCTTGTATGGCATGCATCCTCGCAGAGTGCATGAACTGCGAGACTTGGGAAAACTTGAAAAATGGAGTGCAGATGGGGAAGATTTCACCCAAGCAATGAGCGACTTACATGAACAAGTGAAACTGAAATTGCAGGACAACAGTCAGAAGTATAAGCAGCGGGCTGATTCGAAAAGGCGGGAAGTTCAGTTTAATGTGAGGGACGAAGTCCTTACACACCTGTGCAAGGAACGGTTTCCAAAAAGGGAATATAACAAGATGAAATTTAAGAAGATTGGCCCCTGCAAAATCATTCGCAAGTTTTCTGCCAACGCTTATGAGTTACAGTTGCCGCCAGGGATAGGTATTTCACCCATCTTTAATGTGGCAGATTTATTTCCTTATATTGCTGGTACTGAGGATGACGCAACAGTGAGGCCAGAACGGGACACCAAGTTTGAGGAGGGTTCTTGGATGAGACAGATGCCTACAGCATAACCCCTTGAGATCGATAATATTCTCGACACATAGGTAGCCAAGCGCACCCGAAGGAAAGAATATCTACAGTATTTAGTCAAGTGGAAGAACTGGCCAATTGAGGACAGTTCGTGGCTTGACGCGACGCAGATACAGAAAGCAGGTTATTCTATCGACGATCTCATGGAACGGAGCCATGAATTTTTTCCACCCTGGGAGCCTGATGCAGGGGCATCCAGCTCGGAGGAGATAAAAGATGGTTGACTATCTCGACAAAAAAAAGAAAACTTTTGCACGTGTTGATGGACAGGTTATTGAATCTGTGTTTTAATTCTTTTTATTATTCAGAAATTAGGTAGAGACAGTAGGATCAGGATTATCAACTGTTTTTTTTAGTTAATTAGGAGTCCGTCTGTTTTCTTTTAAGTTATTTAGAAGTTTGTTTGTTTTCTTTTAAAAAGAGAAACTAATTAGACAGTTAGAAATATTCCGGTTGTCAGTTTCAACCGGAGACAAAGAAACTGTTACACATTTTTGCAAGTATTTAAATAGGGACAAAAATCATATGGAGGTTCGAATTTCCAGTAAGGGAAGACAATAAGAACCAGAGTTTCTTTTAATAAAATAACCATCTGCCAAATCTACATTTACAGCCAATCTTTCATGTATTGTTCTATTGCATTATATTGTCAATTTTGATGTGTATTAAAAACAAAATATAGGAAATTGAAGTCATTGCAGACAAGAGAGGTGCCAGTGCAAAGAGTGACTAGCAGACTACAGAACACGAGAAGGAATTGGTGCACAGGCGAGGGACGAAAAGTTACAACATACAATAATAAATTTTCCAGCAAGAAGATTTGAGGAATAGCCAGTTACCCTATCGGTGATACACCAGCAAATTCCAGGTAATGCATAAAGTATTATATCGAATTAACTGAATCAAAAGAAGTCTTTAAAACATACAAGAATTGTTTCAATCATACATTTTGTAAAAACCCCACTGTTTGTAACAATAAATGCAAAGAAGGGTTTCAAGAATGAGCGAACAACACTCATGCTACATCTATTGGACTCACACTACAACTATTAAGAACTTCGAGCTGAGACGAACAGGACAACGATATCCTTGTGACACAGTTTGCCAAGGAAGTATTTGTCAAAATAAACCACTAGACCAAGACTGTAGAAGAGCAGAGACCAGGAAAGACGCAGGCATATCACAAATTAATCACAGTCTTAGAAGCAGAATGACCCTACCCATTTCTTTTTTGGGGCCGCTTTCTTCAGACTGGTCGAACCCATGAAAAATCATTAAGCTTGTTTGACCTGTAAGGAAAGAAAAAGGGACGAGTGTTAGAACCTGGAGAGCGTAAAGATTTGGGCGATAAAACGAAGAAGCCTTCAAACAAAGAACAGGACTATAAACCCTGTAGCAATTACCTGTGCATAGGAGGAAAGCATTGAACGAAAAGACGAAGTTGGACACAAAGAGACCTGCTCACAAGGAGCAAAATACATTAGCAACCGATTAAGGTGAGTGACAGATTAAAGCATAGAACCCCGACTTACCTTGGAGAGAAAACGAGCCGATTTGGGGAAGATTGTTGGCGCAAATATGAAATTTCAACCTGCAACATGAACAGGACAGTTAAACGAACGAATTTGAAAGAGTTTGCAACCATATCACAATGAAGAACATCCAGTTCATTTTAGTTTCAATCCAAACCTTTTCCATACAGCAAACAGAGGCGGATTGACAGCATTATTACAAACACAATGAGGAATTCATCGAACCAGAAGCATAGCAATGAAACCCTCAAGATAAACCAGAGCAGAGAAACCTCAAGGCGCCGAAGGAAAAATGAAGTGAAGCCGGTGTCAAAGCTGGGGTTTGTCACAAGGTGGGAGGAGCAAGAACCAAGGCGATTACAGGTGTCAGCAAGTACCAATCAACGAGGAGGAGAAGTAAATTGATAATTGATGACAAAGCAGATCCAATCATACGGATGAGGGTACCCACAAAAATCATATCTGCGCATATTACAAAACAAAGTTAACGCTATTTAATAACCCACACCTCGTAAACATAATGGGACCAATATTTAAGGTTGCCAAAGTTTTGTTTTAATTTTAGATTGATCACGGTCAGAGGGCTAGGGCTGTCAATTTCTGTCCAATTTTCCTTTACTATAACTTTAGAAATGGATGCAAGTTTAGGTACTTGAATAATATAAAGAGTTTTAATACAATATTGAGCTTAATATTAATATTAAATCAAATATTAATATTGCATGTTTAATATTAACATATAGTTATATTAATGTTACTAGGTTTAATATATTATAATATATATTAATTCATTAAGGGTAAGAGATTTAAAACAATATAATATAATATAATACAAAATATTAATATTATAAAATTATATTATTTTTCTACTTTTCTAATGAGAAGAAACTAATAATATTATTTATGTAAAATAATTTACATTTGTATGTGCTTGTAGCATTCTAGAGGCTATTATAACCTAAAATCGATGTCCAAATGGCAACAGCTATTCATTTTTATACAAAAAAAAATTGGATCTTATACTCACTTTATGATAATTTTTTGTAGTTCCTTCCTTTTTACACACATTGTCAATACAATGTCGATGGAGATAGCTAAAAAAACCCACAAAATATAAACAAAGCATAGAATTATGAGATGTCTAATGGGTGTGCACCTAAAATATTTATTCCGATTTCGATGTTCTTGACATACATCATACCTTTGGAATGAGAAAAATAAAATATTTCCTAGCTGAATTCTAATAGAAAAAAAAAAAAGTTAAAATGCTTGAAATATCTTAATTTAATAATTATCATAAGTTGATAAGATGTTTTGTGATGTGGTCATCTTTTTTCTCAACCAGCTTTACATTAAAATCATCCATTTCTAGTCCAATCTTTGAAAGATCATTCATGCATTCATTCATGTCCTCGTAAATGTGATCAAATGTGCTACGAGTGAAGTGCATAAGATTTATAATAATTATTATCTATATAAATAGTAATGTATTGTTCCCCAATCAAGACATGTCATTCATCCAGTTTATAACAAATTTGGAGTTTCCATAAATATGAATGATGGAGAGGTTTTGATCATTTGCAACTCTCAAAAGGACATTGGAAGGGAATAATTTTTCATAATTGTTGGTGATTATGTCTATGTTTCCAACAAAATTGAATTGTTTATGAATATTTGGCCACCAATTCCTCCTTTTGAGAGGTATGTTGAGTGGATACATAAACTAATACCCAATTATTTATATTTTGTTATCATAGTTCCAATATTGGGAAGGAGTGGGGTATTTTAATGAGACAAAGGAGTTGCTCCCTCAATATTCAAACATTGAAGAGCAACCTGAAGAAAAGAATGTCCCTAGTATTTGAAAATAACATGATTATGTTCTAGCCATATTATGTTTCTATTAGGTTATATTATACATATTATCGTAACAGTAAAACTTTAAACATAATATACTATATAATATTATGTTTAATAATATGATACTATTAAATGTTAATGGTTATTAACTGTAGAGAAAGATGAAGTAAGGATTTTACAAACGATAAAAGAAGTTGGATTTAGAAATCCATAGAAGTCTTAAAATCTTATTAAAGAAGGATACTATAAATTGTTGACTTTCACTAAATTAAAGGGTTAAAGGCATATGTAAGATACTGACTTGATTTTAGATTTTTTATTTTAATTAATATTTTATTTTTCTTAATAAAATAGATGCACTAATTTCAATATATATGTCTATTTTTCATCTTGCTTGATTGCTTACTCTTTATCCATTCATTTCAATGTAGTTTTTGTTTTATAATCCTAATTCATTGATTACACTTGATGCATTGATTTCAACATAAATGTTGATTTGTAATCCTATTTCATTTTTTCACTAGATGCATTTCTTTCAGTGTATATGCTAAATTATCATATGATGTCACTAGATGAACAATACACATTAATTTAAAAATAATTATATTAATAGTGTGCATTGATTTCAGTGTATGCACATAACAATTATCTATGAAGTTCAATGATTTTTGTGTTATAGTATTCATCGTCCTATATCGATGTTTAATAAAAATAAACAATAAAAATCCTAGATCCATCTTACTCATTAGTCTAGATCCATATTAAATATAAATGAATATAAAAGAGCAAGTCAATAGAGAAAGACACAAGAAATAACAAATGAGGATTTGTTGATTTTATTGTAGAAGTTAATTTTTCAAATGACGTAAATAGGTGGATGATGTGCATTATTTTCAAAATAACTAAACTAATACTACGCATTATTTTATGTGCATTCATAAGGTAATTATTGATTCCAAGAAATTGTTTCCGTGTTACACTAATCATCATCCTAAATCCATATTAAATATAAATGAACAACAAAGAGAAAATATCCATATTAATCATCAACATAGATCCATGTTAAAGAGAAATGAAAAAATAATAGCAAGTCAATAGAGAAAGGCATAAGAACTGATAGTTACTGAGGAGTGTCAACAACGAAGGGAGAAGGAAAGAGAAGCTCAACAAACACAATCATAACGAATAACAACTGAAAAGTAATAAGAATATATGAAGGAAAGAATTGAATGACAAAAATCATGTCAAAGAGAATATCAAAGCGCATATCGAAAAAGAAAGGCACAAGAAATGACAACTGAATAGTGTTAAGAGAAAACAATACAAGGAAATGCACGATGAAGAGGAAATCAATAGAAATAGGAAGAGGGAATAAAAATTGAAGAGGATGAAGAGGAGTAATGAAAAAATGAATAACAAAAAGCATATTGAAAAGGAAAAAAATATTCAACCAACTCAGTCATAGTAAAATATACAAAAGAAAATCCAATGAAAAATATGTTTAAGAGATAACTATGCTCAAGCTCAATGTGTAAATCTTGCTAATATGAATATTTCACATTGAAATAACATGATATGATTTATCGATTAGCTCGAGTGCAAATATAACATTTTTTGTGTAGATTCATATGTTGGAATTAAGGTGTTTAATATAAATGGAGGCTTAAAGTGCATAATATGTAGAAGAGAAGGAAATTATCAAATTATTGATAGACATATTTAACATATTTAAAATGATTAGATTAATCATATGTTAGATACATTTTGTGTGGTTGTGCATGAGTGAAACTAATATAAATCTCTCTTAACTCTCAATCTATTAAGTCTAGCGAGAGATCACATACCTTGATGTACAAACCTTTCCTCAAGTTTTACAGTAAAAAAAAATTACAGCTCAAGAAATTTGATCCCTCTTAGTGATTGTTGGATCTGAAGTTAAGATAAATCTAAACTGGAATTACTGAGTATGATATACATTAACAATTTTTTTTTTAAATTTTCATTTGTAATAAGCCATAGTTAATATGTTTGCACCGACCTTTCATGAAATTATTTTCATTATTAAGTTCAAATAGCTTTATATAATATGTAGATTTGCATTTAACAATTTTACAGTGACCATAATTTTAAATTAAAAAATAAATTGTACTCTTCTATTTGGAAATCCTTATTGTGACAAGCATTTTAATTAAAAATAATGAAAATTATAAAAGATTAAAATATATATATATAAATTATATTTATATTCTTTATTAATATGTTATAAGTGTATTTTAGGTTTTCGTTTTATAAATATTTAAAGTTTAGACTTGGTTTATTATTTAAAATAATTATTCGAATTAATTTCTTAATTTAATTTTTTTCTATTATAGAGTTTGGCTTGAGTAGTATGACCTTATTATCTTTGATTTGGCTTAATTTGTTTCAATTAGATGTTATTTTCATATTTCTATAAGTTTAAAATTTTCTTCTAAAAGGTTTGTTATTTGTTTATTAATCAAGTTCTATTAATATTATTACAAATGTAGATTGGCTTGACTAGTTAAAATGTGATATTATTATCATATTCATATAGGTCTAGATAATTTAGATGGTACCCTCATACAAGTATCCCAATTAATATCGGAATTTAAGATAAAGGGAATGGATTCACCACCTTGTTCTCGAAAGATATTGAGATTTCATTAACTAATTAAATATCGATTTTTTAATAATTCACTTAATGTTTACCTAATTTTAGGGGTGTAATTTTCTTGATCCTCAAAGGCTTCCAAATGGAATGGATTCACCACTTTTTTTCCTTGAAGGAAAGTGGGATCTCGTTAATTTTTACTTATTAAATCTTGTTTTAAAACAATTCACCTAAGTTTTGGCTAATGTTATGGGTTTATTTTTGCTAATCTCAAAACAGTTCAATTGCTTAAAAAATAAATTTTAGAAAGGAAATATAACTAGAAAAGAAAATAATGGAAGTGAAATCCCAATGGAAAGTCAAAGAGATTGAATAAACATAACTGAAAAAAAGGAAGAGCATACATCATTGATTTAAGATTAAAAACACAAAATTTAGGTGTGTATTTTGCTTAATCATCTAAAGGGCCTAGTAGTTCAAAAATAATTGCTAAGAAAATATAATAGAAATCAAGGAAGAAGTTAAGGTGAAGCTAAATATATTGAAGAAACATATGCGAAAAAGGGAGATCACATACCGTTGATGTAAGACTCCAAAAAATCATCCTTTAGTCCGGCTTCATAATGTAGAGCTCATTGGATGTTATGTATAGAGAAATAAAATATCAAACTAATGCATAATACATTTAAAACACTAGAACTGTCCTATAGTTAAATTAAAAATATACTGTAAATAGATTGAGTTGGCCCTTCTCTATTTGGTGTGTTCCTTTCAATAAAAGTGTTACGATCCTTACACTTTAAAAATAATAAGAACCCAATAATTATAGTCCTCTTCGAGAGTAAAACCTCCTTGTAAAATTAACACATGTTACTAGAAAATATTTTATGATTCTAAGACAAGGTCTCCTTAGCATATATATAGGAGACAATGGGTACTATTACAATAAAACAGGTCCAAGAGGGGTTCTATCCTAAATAATAATGTAACAATAGGAATTTAATCACTCAATATGCAGGCCATAATAAGGGATTTTAGGATTAATATGTGGCTTATATAGGTCTTAACATGCCCCTTCCCTTCAGAGAAGTGTTTTGCTTAACACCTGACTATCTAAGGGTGTTTTTGCATGAATAAATCCTTCCCATTTCAACTATTCCATTGGTAGGTTCTTCCATTTTATGAGGTACATTGTAATTGCTCAATTTCTTAGGTAATTAGTCATTGTTCCCAAAATTATTGTGAGTTCTAGTATTTCATTCTTTTCTTCATTAGTCTCTGGTCGAATAGTTTAGACTAGGATCTTTTCACTAATTTTGGTTTTTAAACTCATGTGGTGATCATTTTTTAAGGAGCTTTCCGGATTATCCACATTGCTAGAAAACAAGTGTCAATAATGGATTTTCACTAATTACCTTCTCTAAGAAAGACATATGGAATAATGGATCTAAAAATGAATATGGAGGAAAATTAAATTTCTAATCCATAATTCCAAACTCGTGCAACAACTTATAAGGTCCATAACACCTCAAACCTAATTTATTATCTTTCTTTTGTTTCATCTGCTCTTTTTTCATCCTATTTTGTGTCATAACCAACTTTTCCTTCAATAGTTTGAGAACCTATTGTTGGTTCTAGATGTGGTCCTCTACTACTTAAGCCTTTATAGTCCCTTAGGTTTATGTGATGGATGGGGGATGATATCGATAAAGTTCCATAAATATAAAATGGTGACACTTTTTATGAGTCATGGAAGGAGGTGTTATACCACTATTCTACTAAGGGAAACCATTTGACCCATTATATTTATTTATTAGATACAAAGAAACATAGATATATTTTTTAACATTTATTCACAATCTTATTTTCCCATTATATTGAGGATGGTAAGATGAGTTGTGAGAAAATTCAATATGCAAAAAAGAAATAATTCAGTTTGAAATTTTCTAATGAAAATTGGATCTCTATCATTTACCATCATATTTGGTATTTTGTGTAGCTTTTGGATGATTTCAATCGATGTTTCTATCACAATACTTGTTTAAAAGGATGAGAAAGAGATAAGAAATGGGAATACTTTGTCATTCAATATACCACTACAATAATAACACTATTTCCTTACGATTTGGGTAAAATTATCCTGAAATCCATTGAAACTTCTTACCAACGCTGGATTGGTATGGTTAATGGCTGAAGGAGCCCTAAGGTCTTAATATATCTCCTTTATTTTGTTCGAATGCCACACTTTCTACCACAAATTGTTTCACATTTTCTTTAACACCTTCCCCAATAAAATATTTCTTGATCCTATGGTATGTCTTTAACAATGTTGATTGTCCTCCTGTAAGAGAAGTGTGTAATTCCACAATGACCTTATGTTCAAGTTGAGAATTCTTACATAAGTATAAGTTTTCCTAATATCATAAAATATTATTTTTCCATGTAATTTTTGTTACTGCATCAGGGTCCTCCTTTACCTGTTAAACGATCTTGCATATCTTCTCAACTTGATACCATTATATCCTTTCTCCTTTCACCTAACAGATTATGAAATGGAAATAGCACACAATAAACCATTTTTTTCTATCACAATATTTCATTTCCCCTTTTTGTAGTTACTTCAAAAGTAATATGCCATCATATTTGTGACCCATTTTGTTTCTCTTCTAAAGATATTCTTTTCTCCAACAAGCACTTCAGACTATCATGATTTGTTTTGAATTTGAAGTGAATTCATATTAAGTATAGCCATCATTTATTAACTGCATGTAGTATGGTCAACACATATTATTCATATATGGGTTTGAGTATGTTCTTTCCTTTATGTTTGCTACTTTCAAAAGCAAGGGGTCTTCCTTCTTACATAAAAAATTCACAAAATATATGGCCTGAAGCATCAAACTTTGCAATGGAGGTTTTTGTGACGTTAGGTGTCACCAAGACAAGATTTGTATACATATCCTCTTTATATTATTCAAAAGCCTTGGTTTATTATTTAGTCCAAGAAAATACCTCCTCCTTCAATAATTGTGTTGGAGGCATTTTTGTTTGACCGCAATTCTTGGAAATTTTTTAATAATGTCCCATCAATCCTAAGAATCATCTCAGTGTCTTTAAGCTATTGGGGATTTATCATTCCCTCATAGATTTTGTTTTTTTAGGATAAACCTTGACACCATCATGTAATACAATATGACCCAAATATTTTACTTCGTAAACCGAAAATACACACTCGGAAAGCTTTTCATATAGTTGTTGGTATTCTAATAGTGTTAGTAGCCTGCCAACATGTAGTTTGTGCTCTTTCCAACATGTGTTTACATTAGTATTCCATGAAAAAATACTATCACAAATTTTCAAAGGAATGGTTTGAAAATATAAATCATCAAGCTTTGAAATATTGAATATGCATTTGTAAGTCCAAAAGGGATAACCAAAAACTCATAATGACCGTCATGTGCTCTAAAGGATATTTTTGGTAATGTATTATTACCTCATTCTAATTTGATGATATCTAGAACAAAGATCCAACTTAGTAAATAAAATTACTCTATGAAATTCTTCTAACAATTCATTAATGACATGAATAGGAAAATTATCTTTGATTCCATTTTGTTGAGCTGTCTATAATTTGGACACATATTTCGAAAACTATCATTATTTAGAACCATCACCATTGGTGAAGAGAAAGTTTTTTGGAGTACTTGAATGATTCTTGGCTCTAAAATTTATTGAACCATATGCTCAATATCACTCTTGTTGGAAACATTGTTAATACCAAAAGGAGAGTGAATAAGTATTAAGGCTAATTTAAACTTGTATGCAAATTTATTTATTTTCATTAAAACTTGGAAATCATCCATATAACCATCAATTACCTATCATGTGGTATAAATATCAAATCAAAAAATAAACACACACCATGGGCATCATCCACATTGGACACAAAGGTTTAACATGGAAACCCTTCCGGGAGAAAAACCACCAAATCTTGTTCTTTTATTAATGTAAAAGTAAGAGAACCTACTCTATTACATCAATCCATTTGTGAGCCACCACTGACAGGAAGCACCAACTCCCCTTGATTGTTTTCTAGCACCCAATAGTAGGAAGCATAAACTCCCTACTTTTGTAAACACCTGATCAACTTACCAGAAGCCCCATGTGAAGCACCAACTTTAGATATTTGTTGCAAGCACCAAATTGTAGATCCTTGGATTTATGAAAGAAACAACTTGCAGGAGGAAACAACCCCAAGATTTCTTTAGACACCCACTAGAGATCAACCCCTATCCTTTTATAGACAACCACTAGAGATGGAAGCACCAACTTCCTCTATATAGGCTCCAACTCACACTCAGTAAGGAACTAATATTTTTAATTATAATTGGAAACCACTATGCCTATTTCGGACTCTTTTTTTTCCTCTGCAACCCCTACTCATACTTAGTGCACACATCACTTTACCCTTTCCTCATGTTTTAGCAACATATACTCACATAGGACTTTATGCTCTCGTACCTTCTTCTTTTCCATAAGAACTCTCTACCTCTTTCCTCTGCATCGACACTCTCGACCTATTGTCTGTAGCACATGGACACTTTCCCTCTTCTCTGTAGTGCAGGCACACTTCGCCTCTCCTCGGGAGCACGAACACACTTGGCCTCTCCTAAAAAACACTCTAACTGAAAAATTTTGTATTTCCCCCAATTTATCAATTACAATACTATGTTTTGTTCCACTTCTCCACAATGGTCGATGTTGTCTCTGTCATCATTGACACTACCCAAGCTCATACTCCATGCATGGGTTTCCATATTAGACAGGAAAATCTGCCTGAACAATCTCATTTGTTGTTTCATCAAAATTAATTTCCCATTGTAGCTGAATTAATTCAAGGAATGGGATTCTGGGGATCTCCCATACTGAGAATTAAATCTCATTCAAAATTTAAAATCTATTTCTTCCATTAAAATTTACCGACACACACAACATGGCTCTCTAATCGACTTCTGATTTACATTTAGTTTCTCCTTGCATGAGGAACACTTAGGCATGAAAACTTTTGCTTGGAACTGGGGATGTTAAGCAATATTTCACATCATGGTTTTTTCTCCCTTGAATCATCCATTGACTTCCATTCTAAATTCACAGCTTCCAACCCATTCAATCCCATTAACCAACCTATAGAGGTACTCCAAATTGGCACATGTGCCAAACTTGGCCTAAGGCATTGAAAATATATATATGCGACCCTTTTTTATTAGAGCCCCTCTCATGTTGGCACTTAGCCTCTTTTCCACCATAGGACCACTTCCTGTGATCACCGACTAAGCCTATAGGTGTTGAGCACCTTATTTATCCCTTAGCATGCCAAATTCCTTTGTTAATGGCTTCATGCCATTGGTATCATTTCTACAAGAAATTCCCAAGGCCTGGTGCTAAGGCCAGAGCACCCAAGCTCGATGCTTTTATCCCATACCTGATTTAAACTGGGTAAATAAGTTCTTTTGGGTCCCTCTTAGTGGGATTAAATATCCTATAGGTTCCACCCGACACTATCATTGACCAATCAAAGGTCTTGTCGACATGAGTTGTCTAACCAACGTGTCCCAGCTCTATCCTCTTGGAAAAAACTATCTGCACCCATTAATATTTCCTCCAGGATTATCCTTGCAGGATTATGCATCCAATGGGGCCTACTTGACAAATCTTCCATTTTCCCATGCTATGACATGACCACGTATTCTCGATGTTAGGGTCCTATAATAATAGGATTCATAATTTTGAATTGACTTTGATTATTCTTATAATATGTACATAATTTTATTTCTAAAAAAATGTTTTCCCATATTAGAAAAATAAAAAGTGTAAAGAGGGTAAAATTCCTAAAAGAAAAATCAAAGGACTTGAAAGAAAAAAGAACAAAAAGAATAAAAAAATGAACCCCCCAAAAAAAAGAGATAAAAATAGTTCATGAAAGTGATGCAAATTCAAATGCCACTACCTTTTACTTCACTTTGCAAAATAATATTGTGTGAATCTTGTTAAAAATGCTCCATGAAAGTCAAACTACTTAATCTTGACCTTTCATGATTTAAATTTTATGTTGATAGATAAAGAATAAAGATCTAGCCAAACTGTTTAATCTTGGCAGATCAGTAGTTAGGTAGAGAATAATAAGGAGCTCAAAAGTTCAATTTTAGCCCTTGGAAGGAATAAGGATAGAATTAGTTATTTTTTTGATTAAAATAAAAATGAATAAGGGTTTGAAAGCTGAAATGCACCCATGTAAATGAAGTAAAAATGCTGGGGTAGTTGATGGGTAGACAGAAGTAGTTTTCACAAGGCATGGATAGAAGAAAATTGGTAATTTAATTTACTAACTTCCTTTAAAAATCATTTCGTTGTAAAAATACACCATCCCCTTCATTTTTACTCTTTCCCCTAATTTTACTCTTTTCCCCCTTGCAAAAAATCCCTTTTCCTAACCTAAAACACATTTTTTCTTTGGAAAAGTAAAAAGTACCTTTACTATTTTTCCTTTATTCAAAAAGCACCAAAAACCCATAAAAATACTTTAACCCTAACTGTAAATGATTAAATATTTATGTCAGGACCCATTGTGTAAATATTCATTCCTGATATAAGTTTTACGTTAAACTTATTGTATTCAACCCCCCCCCCCCCCCAAATTAATTTTATATTTGATTTTTAACAACTAACTTTATTTATTAACTCCTGCATTAAACCTTGTACCCATATTTTTATTAATTTCATATATATATTATATCCCAAACTATATTTTAAATTTAATACATGGTTTAATTCCCAGCATATGATATATCTTGGGCCCATTATGTATTATTACCTACCTTATTATAAAGTTCCAGCTTCCCTAACCCTATTGGTTCTTTATTTAACCCTATCACATACAAAAAAGCCTTGACCATATATAATATAACTCCAACACATAACTTAAAGTATCGGGCCCCATGCCATCAAAACCTGATACTCCATCGCATCATCCCATCCATCAGATTATAACTAAACAGATCTAACGACCAACAAACCTTGTCGCACATCCGATAGGCCAATACTTGACCATACCCCAACCTTGCGATATCCATGGTTTTCAGAGCTTCGGTCCTGGATGCATGTTAGCTTTTCATTTGATCATATCACCAGAAAAAATACCACCAACCACCTTTGGCCCATGCGAAAACTGCTCAGTGGTTTCTCCTAACCATTATCCAAACCACTTTGCTGTTTGAATTAACCCTGCACTTTAAATGTGAAACATTGTTGCTTAAAAATATCATATAGCCACCCAATTCACTCTTTATACCATTTCAGTTACAAGTTCACACAGAAAGAGTATTGTCGACCATTTTTCAAGCACAGATCACTCTGCCGACCTCATTTTATGCCTTTTTCACAAGAAATCAAGAAAATTTTCTCATACAGTCATTGAAAAACTGAAATGAAGCTCTATAAAGACCATAAGCTTGAAAAAACCTCCACTTCTTCAGAAAACCTTCTACGAAAAAAAAATATTCATTTCTCCTAGGTATTCCACAAAGAAAAGGCGTATTTCTTGATCTAAAAAGAAATTAATTAGTAATTGAATTAAAATACAAGCCCTTGCAGACTAAATGAAACCTTATGTTCCTTTCAAACCTTTCATACAAACCCTAGGCTTCCTTTTGTAGAAGTTTGAGGTCAAGATATTACTCTTGGTCACAACAAATACAATTTTATCAATTAAATCAAGTGGAAGCCTTTGTAGACCTAAAAGGAAAACCCTGTAGCTTCACAAATCCTTTTTCTGCAAACCCTGGACTTATTTTACAGAATTTTGAATATTGAGAATAATAATTGACCAATTGGCTTCTTAAATCAGTTTTCAAACTGTTTTAAACTTTTAGAGGTGCTCCCAAAGGCCTCAAACCATTTCTTGAGTCAAAAGATTAATCAATTGAAGAAATTTAACAAAATAATGGCTTGAAAAAGCATTGTATCTGTCAATCCTCTACAACCCCAGTTGTAGATGTAGAACACATTCCCCTAGTTGAAAAAGATTTTAATATTAATGACGCAGCCACTAAATTTAACCTTCTTGAGCTCCACTGCTGGAGCCATGAAAAATCCATAGACCAAGCAGATGAGGTTTTCATTTGGGAATCTAATTTTCCAAAATATGTATTCCTGCAAACTTTCCCAGAAGTAATCAGAATTTATAAATATTGATATTTCCTTGACCAAAGAGCCATAATAAACCCCTGAAAAATAATTATTTCTTACTATTACAGCTGAGTCAATCAATCAAATTCTTCAGATCCAATCCAGACCAGATGAAACCCCTTTTTCCGTTGAAGATCTTACATAATTGTATCTGTATCTGGACTTCCCCAATAAGTTCCAGATATTTCAAAATTTCATGCCTTCATCTGTAGAAATTCCCAAGATAAATCCTACTTACCCATCTACAAAATTTTCTAAAAGAACCACACATATCATTACCATGTTGTCTTTTATTCTTGGTTATTTCACAGATGAACATGCTGATGTTGCAGTACTAGGTTTTTTGTCTACTTTCACACTCGATCAGCCTCCTAATACCATTTTCAAATGTTACCAATACCTTGCTGATAATATTCATGAAAATTTGGTCAAAATTCATGAATAAGGTGTCTTCAAGTATTCCTCAGTCATATTCTACATGTTTTTGTATTTTCAATCAGAGAAATTTGCCATCGACCTTCAAAAGCTTGATGTTGAAGGTAACCCACAGTCAGTCATATTTTCGACTTCTTTAATAAGAAAATACTCCACACAGTTCACCTTTACAGAGTTGATTGATTCTTTCATTCATCCTATGGTCAATATCTTGAACAACAGCATGCAACCCAGAATCAGTGAGGAGATTAACACTAGTAAAAAATGATTAAATTAATGACTAGGTGACTAAAAATGTTAGTCACTACAATTATTTCAAGTGAATTACTACTAAATTTGAGCAATTTTATGTGACCAAACTAAAAATGACTAACTTAAATGACTAATTTAGTCTTTAAATAAAACATATGACTAGATAATAAGTGACTAAACTAAAAGCAACTAAATTAAACAACTAATTCAGTCTAGGGATAAAATATATGACTATATAATAAGTGACTAAAGTAAAAGTGACTAACTGAAATGACTAATTTAGTTTAGGATTAAAATATATGACTAGATAATAAGTGAAAAAATTAATAATGATTAATTTAAATGACTATTATAGTCCAAGAATAAAAATATGGCCAAAGAACAAGTACAACAAGTATATGAATTAATCATTTATGTCATTAATTTTTAATTGGGTCACTCCATATATGGAAAATTGAAATTTTGGTACCGAAGTGTTACATTTCACTATAGGTGTCTCTGAATCCATTTGTAGTGTTAAAATTTACAGACAAAGGGGTCTCTGAATTTACAATGTTAAAATTATGAATACCCTTTTGTCTCTAAAGTTTAACAGTGCGGATGGATTCATCTACAATTAACATAATTTCATGTATCATCTATCAACTTTACACTAATGCCTTCATTATAATTTTAGTAAAGGTTATAATATTAATTATATAGCCAAATTAATATTTATATTTATATTTAATATTTATTCATAAAGTTTAATTTTTAAACTTCATTGATTTATGTTAAAGGTGTGAGTTTTTTTTTATCTCTAGGGTTAAATCTTCATATTTACATTTAATAAATAGATAAATATAACATTTCTTATGTTAAACATGTGAGTTAATTTAAATCTAGTATTAACTCATTATATTTACATTTGATAAACACTAAATAGATAAACCTAGAATATATATTTATAGACCTATTTAGTAAATAGGTGTGAAAATTTATTAATTTAAGTATGAAACTTAATTAACTTTTTAATGATGTATGAACCTTTGTTTTTTTGGAAGTAAATGTTATATTCATGTAGGAAAAAAGGAGTACATATAGCCATTTACAAAATAGGTGGTCTCACCTCGACTGGGTTTGTTGACAAAAAATTGCACCAGATGCAAAAAAATACAAAAGAGGGACTAGGGAAATTGTCCATAAATGGTTGGCCCAGAGGCACCAAAACACATATAAAACATAAAGAACACCAAATAGCATACTAGTCATCCAACATGATGGATGTAGATTTGTTCGGGGTTGTTCCTAGATGTAGTGGAGGACATAAGTCACATTGACCATGCCCTTCAAAGTGCGCTAACCAAGTCTCCAACTTTTCTACTTTCTTAGTGAGTTGATTTTCGCCTCGCCAAACCACTACCACTAGTCTCTCCTAGACTTAGCACTGTAAATAGTGCATTTGGTCCAATGTTGCCATCTTCTCTACATGCTCCTCAAAACATAATCTCTCAGTTGTGTCCACTCTTTCCATCAGGCTGTTGATAAGTGGACGAAAGTTCTCTAGGCAGCAATGTTGGATAATCTTCCCCTCATTTACCTCAAATCTACCAAACCCACAACTCCCCTTGCCACACAATCTCCTCTACCTCGACGACTCTGATTTTGAACCCTCAAACCCCCACCTCTGCTATCCTCCTACTTACCTCCTCCACGGCCCCCATGCACACCCACACTAACGATTTGTGGATGCCCCACAATATTTCCAACCTAACGTGGAGCCACCATGATTATTTCTGGGTATGCCACCCCCACCGGGCCATGGACGACAAGGGAGGGAGAACACAAAAACCACACTAAAGGCTTCATAATTCACCAAGGTCAGGGAACCCTACCATATGCAGAGTTCAGAGACTAGACCCCCCACTATTGAAAACAAACACCACCAGCGAAGGAGCCTAATTTCGTCTCCCACCACCATAGGGAAGCAAAAAGACACCTCCCACTTCCAAATAAAGACTTCCACCACCAGCAAAACAAAATACCATCACCCACCAAACCAACACAAGAAATTGAACAACAAACGATGAAAAAGTAGCCGACGCCTGAGCGTAACTTCCCCCAGGGTAGCAACCAGGCTCCAAATTCTCCACATAGAGACCACACAAAAATCCACCAAACACAGTCACACCCACACCAGAGGGCATGAAATTTGGAAAATAAACTATTTTTTTGCCACCACCCTCTAGGTTTCCTAAACTACAAATTCTAGCTTCCTCACTTATCATGAAAAAATATGCTCACTGAAAGCCAAGAAAAATGGAAACCAGTGAGCTCACTTCCCTTCAACTTCCTATCATCAACCCAGATGCAGTCAATGGCTAGGAAACTGAGCAACAGGGACTGGTTGAATACACCACACCAGCAAATTCCCAAGACAAGCACACGCAAGCCACTCCCTTCGTAATCCTTCCTGTGACGTTTAAGCTTCCTCTTCGGAGGCCACCATCAAGACTAGCACCAAACCATATTTAGGAGTCTAATGTTGGGCTCCCTCATCTTCCCTCACGTTATCCTTTCACCACCTCCAAACTCCAATGTGAAATTATTTTTCACACGAATTGCAAACGTGAAGCCACTAACTCTCCCGCTGCATGCGTTATGGTGAGGGGACTGGGAGTACCATCCCTCACCCTCGCTCCACTTATATTTACTCATGTGAGACGCCTTCCACGTGTTGCTCAGATCTCACCCCCATCAGAGAGTATTGCATGAACCTTTTGTTAATTTAGTTATGAACCTTAATTATTTTTTAATGGTGTATGAACTTTTACTAATTGTTTGATATGAACCTTGGCTAATTTTTAATGGTATTATGAAATTTTGTTGGTTGTTTGGGTATAAAATTTATTTAATTTTTAAATAATATATAAACCTCCATTAATGGTTATAAATATGTAATTCAAAATGTTTAAGTATGGTTTATTGTGTAATAATGGATAAATGTGTTTAGTTTTATCAATTTCTATGAGAATCGTACCAATGAATATATTCATTTAATTTAATATATAATTTACATGATTATATCAAGTTAATATTTAAATAAAACAATAGTATTGGTTTTATATTTGGTTAATAATCAAAGTAGTAAATCTCTTTTTGCAAAAAAGCTCACCTCAAGTCATGCATAGTAGGGACTTTGAAGCCCTTTCATGTAGCTATAATAGAGTCCCAGATAGCTTGGTAATAATGTGAGAGAGCAACATTAAATGGGAGATTTGCATCATACCACCATCTGGAAATTTATTGAAAATAAGATTCTTTACACAGTTACAAGACATGCCATATAACCCTCAATGATGGAGAGCTTGACCTTCACATTTTTGTTTGAAAACTAATATTTCTTGATGGGGGAGATGGTAAAGGGGGTTTATTATAATACATAGTAGCACTAATGAACCCTGGTTTTGGAGGTAAGAATGGGAAGAAGGCTCCTTTTGGAGGACCGAAGACCTTGGTACATTGACAAAGGAAACCAAATATGTATGATAACCAATGTCTCCATAATTCCATTTCTCTATCAAGATTTATTTGTCGAATACTCATAATGTCCCGTAACTCGACATGGTGCCAGGTTTATGTACCCAAGCTCACACAGTGAACTAGAGACAAGATAAAAACCCCTACAATGTCACCATATTAGAGCTAAAAGGTGTGATCGTGGATTGGAGACAAGATAAAAATCCCTGCAACATCACCATCTCAGAGCTCGAAGGCGTGACCTGCGATAATGAGATGGTTTTCAAGCTTAGTGTCAGGGGATTTAGCCTCGATAGAACAATATTGCCTTTCATTTTCAACTGCACCAATTCAGACTCCGTCAACTTGTTGGAAAACTATTTGACTAGCGAGATACCAATGAAGCTCCACTATATGGTCAATGCAATCTAATTACATTGTCGTGAATCCTTTGCGCTTATCTAAATGTCAAGTATCTCTACGATAACATGGTCACGGGAAAAGGCGACAGACTTTGGACATTCAAAGACTGGATCCAAATGTAGTTTTGGCCCTTGGGTACCTAGATCTTGAATACTTCGAAAGGAAGCAACTGGCAGAGAAATCGGATGTGTATTATTTTGGATTAGTGTTATTGGATTTCTTGTGTGCAAGGGAAACTCTTAATATTATTTTTCCTATAGAAAAATTCAATTTAGAAGAGTGGTAAATGCATTGGCATAAAAAAGGCAAGCTTGAGAAAATGATTGACCTCACCTTGTTGGGACCATCAACTCTGTTTCTCTGAAAATGTTTATGGGGGACTACCAAAAAGTTCTTGGAAGAGATGGGCCTTGACGACCCTTCCATGGGAGATGTTCTATGGAATCTGGAATATGCATTTCAACTCCAGGAGATATCCATGCATATTTATCTAGATGAGAATAGTACAAATCATATTGTAGATGTTCCTTTGTGCTACCCAGATCATGAGCCTTTTTGTCCAAGTTCAGTATGACTTCAATTATTGTACGAAAGTTCTCAATTTATAGATTTCATTAATGAGCATGTGACATTTTGGAGTTCTCAACATCCCACGGAGGGATTTTTGTGAGAATTTACCTATTGTTTGCAACATGTTCTCCTTCAGTGGATATGAAAGATAGTGCATCCATACCTTCATGCAATATCTCCTTACCTCGTGATGTTTGCACAAGATTTAGGGAAAAGTGAACACACAACACTAGTGGCTTTTCTTTGGGAGGAGAGCTACAAGTATGTAGAAGAGATTGAGGGCCCATGCATTATGTCTATTTTGGCTGCGGAGAACCTAAGACATTTTATACTATCATTATTGGATGAGGTGTTGGTGGAAGTGATGATGATTTAGAAGATGCAACCACAAGTTTTGTGTTCTCACAATTGGTGAATCCTCATGGGAGGTGATAACAAAACAAGACTCCTTTTCCATGTTCCAAATTTACCAAATTAGCACATGCAGATAGAACATTGGTGAATGTGAAATGGTTAGCTTTGGTACTTGTTTTTTGCATATCACATTAAAATTGCAGTGCCTCCTCATAAAATTCTCTCCTCGTATAATTGACCACCATTACAGACGATTACACCACATTTGGTTTAGACATTTAGTTAGGTAGGTAGGGTGCCCCTATCTCTCATCTCCCTATAGAGTAATATGGTCACATATTCTTTCTTCTATGATACTGGTTCCTCTCTCTTAAGTCCTATCTCTCATCCTTCTTCTCTCTCCCTTTCTCTCCTACGTCCCTCTCTCTTCCCAAATCTCTCTCTCTCTCTCTCTCTCTCTCTCTCTCTCTCTCTACCCTCCAATCCTCTCACTATATCCATCACATTCTCATTCTTTTTTTCCCCCTTCCATCTTTGTGTCACTTTCTCCCTCTCTTACCCTTCTCTACCTCTCTCACTCCTCTCCTTTTCTCTCTAATTCCCCCTAACCCCGTAACCACTAGCTCATTATTCCCCTAACCCCAATACCTAATACCTTAACCACTAACTCATTACTCCCCTAACCCATAAATGTGCCTAAATCCCCTAACCCATAAGACCCCAATCCCTAACCCCTTAACCACATTTAACTCATTATTCCCCTAACCCCTAACCCATAAGCCCCTATTATCCTAAGCCCTAAGACCCTAATCCTTAATCCCTTAACCACTAACTCATTATTCCCCTAACCCTTATAAAAATCCTTAAAACTCATTGGGATTAGCCATTCCAAATGAGAGCATGTATAGTTGGGACCTATGATCGGGTTAATTCCCCCTTGTTGGCAAGGTTTAAATGGTTAATATTCGATAGACAAAATGTAGATCGAATATTTAATTAAAAAGAGGGAACCATACCGTCTCTGTAAGGATATGCCTATCAATCGCTTGGTCTTTTCTTGCTCTCACATGAATGTAGTCTTGCTTAACTAGTACAGAAGAAGGTTTCACATTATCAACTGTTTGTTTGGGACAACTTTCAATTGTTTCAGCACTGTTACATTCTTCAACCTTATCCTTTAAATCATCCTAGTATTTTGTACTCTCTCCAACTTTGTAGTGCTTTCCATTCCTCTCAGTCTCATTTGTTTCCTTGGTATGTTAAGGGACAAGGCCGACAACATTAAGATGTTTTTGCAATAAACAAGGGTATTTCTAGGAGACAGTCAAGTGGATCAAGAATATAGGAGCCAAATTTCTCATGAATGTGGGACACTCGAACTTAAGCTATTATGTAGCAGTCATGAGGTGCAGTGTGGTTATTAAGACTTCATCAGATGGCCATTCTCCAGACTTAAATTGTGTTACAACACTATGGCTGAGTTTGAAACTGGAGATTGAACTACATTTGGTTTAACTGAAATAGAAATTTTCATCAATAAATGCAAATAAATGGCTAACAAATACTAGAAATTAATAAATAGAGAAGATATGGAAACAAGCAATAGCATCTACAAAATTTTTACATTGAGACACAAATAATAAGCAACTATTGTGCACAAGCAGAGACCAAAGAAACTATCATCTTAAGCCCTAACCCCTTAAACACTAATTCCCAACCCATAACCCATTTAACCCCCTAAACCTCTAAACCCCTTATCCATTTGACTCCTAAACCATAAACCTCTAAACCCTTAACCCCTAACCCCTAAACCATTAAACCATAACCCATTTAACCCCTTAAACCCCTAAACCCCTAACCCATTTAACCCCCTAAACCCTAAACATATAAACCCCTAACCCCTAACCCCTTAAACCCCTAAAACCCTAACCCATTTAACCTAAACCGTAAACATCTAAACCATTAACCTCTAACCCCTTAAACCCTAATCCTCGAGCCCTAGCCTTTAAAACCCTAACCCATTTAACCCCCTAAACCCTAACCCCATTAACCCTAACCCCTAACCCTTAAAATCCTTAACTACTAAATCCCCTAAACCCCTAAACCTCTAAATCCCTAACCCATTTAACCCAATAAACCCTAAAACTCTAATCCCTTAACTCCTAACCCATTAAAACCTAATTCCCAACCCCCAACCCATTTAACCCCATATACCCCTAAATCCCTAACCCTTTTAACCCCCTAAACCGTAAACCTCTAAACCGCTAACACATTTAACCCCTAAACTCTAAACCTCTAAACCGTTAACCCCTAAACCCTAAACCCTTAATCCCTAGCCCATTTAACCCCCTAAACCCCTAAACCCCAAACCCATTTACCCCCTAAACCCTAAATCTCTAAACCTTAAACCGCTAACCCCTTAAAACCTAATTCCCGACCCCTAACCCATTTAACCCCCTACCCTGGCCCCATTAGCCCCTAACCCATAAAATTATTAACTGCTAAATCCCCTAACCCCTAATCCTCTAAACACCTAACCAATTTAACCCCATAAACCCTAAGCCTCTAACACCTTATCCCACTAATCCCTAACCCCTAACCCCTAAAATCATTAACTGCTAGATCCCCTAACCCCCTAAACCTCTAAAAGCCTAATCCATTTAACCCCCTAAACCCTAAACCTCTAACCCTTAACCCCTAACCCCTTGTTATGAAGAATTATGAATTATGGATAAAACATTCTTCCCTAAATGTGGTGCTATTCATTTAGAACAATGACTTAAAAACTTTGCAGATACTTTTCCTAAAAGTAAATAGACATGCATAATAGATCAAGGAACGTAATTGGGGTCCAAGCACTTCTGATTCTCGTTCTGTCACTTTTGTTGTAGCTTCAAATCCAAGTTAGATCACCAAAATATTTCCTGCAAGAATGAACACTAAACAATAAATATATTGCAATACACAGATGGATATTCACGTTAATCAGTTAAATCAATGAAACATGAAACATATACATCAGATAAGAATCCATAATATGAAATACATGAGCTTATACAGATACATATGTGGGAAATTAAGCAACAATCTTTATTAATGGATAAAAGGGGGAGGTTACAACCAATGATTGATTTGATGTCACTAAATATAGCATCACTTGAGCCTCATCACAATGAATATCTCTCCAGCAACATATCACTCAAATCAAACCCTCAATTGAGAATCCAACAACATTTCTCTACCAAATTTCTTCCTTCTCAAGCACTAGGATCTATGCTCTATTTATAGATGAGTTGAAGGTAGTTTCACAATCAATGAATTTCTAATAATAGGAAAGACATGTTCCCAAGCACATAGGTGTCAAATGGACACATGGATTCAAATTTTGACACATGTGAACTCTTCTAAAAGGCACTGGCCAAGTGGGGATTTCGGAACAATGAGAATTTCGCTCCTAGTTTGACCAACGCACCCTTGAGTGTTGGGAAGTGATTTGCAGAGCACCCTTGTGTGGGGTTACCTACATATGAAAAGAAATTAGCCCCTTGAGAGACTGCGTTGGTGAGCTCATAGGTGATATAACATGTACTTCAAATCTTGGAAACCTTGTAATGGAAGTCATGGATGATTTGTTCTTATTCTTTGTCTTAGGGCATGTAGCAACTAAAATGATAGGGGATGATAGACCCTATTCACTGGTTATGGGGATGATTTCCAGTTTAACTTGGTCATTGGGAATGGTGCGAAAATTGACCTATAACACCTCTAACCCATTTAACACCCTAAACCCCTAAAACCTTATCCCATTTAACCTCCTAAACCCTAACCCCATTAACCCTTAACTACCCCTAACCCCTAAAATCCTTAACTTCTAAATCCCCTAACCTACTAAACCTCTAAACCCTTTACCCATTTAACCCCCTAAACCCTAAACGTCTAACCCCTCAACCCCTTAACCCCCATTTCCCAACCCCTAACCCATTTAACTCCCTAAACCTCTAAGCCCTTAAACCCTAATTCCCAACCCCTAACCCATTTATACCCCTAAACCCCAAAAACCCTAACCCATTTAACCCCCTAAACCACAAATCTATAAACCCTTAAACCCCTAAACCACTAACACCTAAACCCTTAACCCCTTAACCCATAAACACCTAAACCACTAATTCTTAACCCATAACCCATTAACCCCTCAACCCTAACCGCTAAAATCCTTAAATGCTAAATCACCTAACCCTTAAGCTGCTAAACCCTAATCCCTTAACCACTAAATAATTATTCACCTAACCCCTAACAGCTCCTAAATCCCCTAACCCCTAAGCCCCCAATCCCTAATCCCTTAACCACTAACTCATTATTCCACTAACCCCTAAATGGAATTAAATCCCCTAACCCCTAACCCCCAAATCCCTAACCATTTAACCACTAACTCATTATTCCGCTAACTCCAATCCCTAATCCCTTAACCACTAACTCATTATTCTACTAACCCCTAAAGGCGCCTAAATCCCCTTACCCCTAAGCTCCCAATACCTAACCCCTTAACCCCGAAGCCCCCAACACCTAACCCCTTAAACACTAACTCATTATTCCCCTAACCCTTAAACCCTAAACCTCTAACCCCTAAGCCCTTATACCCTAACCCCTAAGCCCCTAATCCTTAATTCTAACCACTAAATCATTATTCCCCTAACCCTTATAAAAATCCTTAAAACCCGTGGGATTAGCCATTCCAAATGAGAGCAAGTCTAGTTGGGAACTACAATTAGGTTAATTCCCCTTTGTTGGCAAGGTGGAACACAATGGTAAAAACCATGGGTGGTAAAAAGCTCTCCTAAATTTATTATTTTATCTCAATTTTATTTTAATAATCAATTAATTAATTTCTTTAAAAACTCTTCTAGATAAATCACAAATTTTTTAAGGTCGACACCCTTCTATGTGGTTCATCATGAATGTTTTTAAAATAAATTATTAGAATGAAATTGAATTGATTTTTAAAACTTACTTTTAAACGATTGTTAACATTACAAATAATCAAGGAGTGCGCTCGCCATCCATCAAAACAACAACGGTTATGATATTAAAAATGATATTTAGAGAGCATAATATTAAAAATGATGTTTGGAAAAATGGAGGGATGGAGTATTCATTTTTCATTTAAAGTTTAGACCTCGAGTTAAAATAAAATTTCTCCTGCCCAAAACACATCTCTTGCTCATCTCCCACTAGCTTAGTGATTAGGGATTTTGTTGTGGGTCTTATTCTTGCAACTTCCTTACTGCAATTTCTTCCGGGTGCCTTTAAATCTCCTCCACAATTTCCCATTCCCTACTCTTGCAGCCACATTCATGGCCCTGTATGTACTTATCATGGAAGATATTGCCACTGGTTACTCTCATTTGATAAATTGAAACAAACTGAGTGATGATGGTAAAGAGTTGGCAGTTAGTGGAAAGTATTCTCACGATCGCCCACAGACGAAGATAGTAGTACTAGCCATGGGGTCATTTCCCAAGTAAAATATAATACATTAGTGTATCTTTTATGCATGATAAATTAGTTTTCATTGTTTTCTTTTGTCGAAGTTAAAATTAGTTTTCACCAATTTTAGTGGTTTGTTTCATTTCCCACCTTTACCTGGTCTTAAGTGGGATCCTGCAATAACAGTGTCTCGCTACAATTTTGTATAGGTTGAATTCCTACCAATGACATGAAAATCTTTCCCAATGCCCTGGTCTTCCATTCTTGTTTAAAACCTATATCCACCATGTTGTTGGTATTGAGTTCAATTCCAGGGTCACGAGTACTACTGTGAGCGGAATTTAAATGGATAGACTGTGATTATATAATCTTTGTAAGAAAAAAGTATAATATCCCAAGCCAACCTTCTATTTTTAGTGTTCAACTTCATATTTGTCCAAGACAAACTTCTTTTTTTAGTGTTCAACTTCATCTTTGTCCGTGCCAACCTTCCCTTTTCATTGTTCAACTTTATCTTTGTCCACTGTAGCGGTTGGTTAAATTTTCCACAATAAAGACATATCCGGTCATCGACACCGCTGTGAGTTAAACCATAATGCTAGTATTTGGTTTTATTTCTTACGAATTAAACAGTTTCGGTCACCAACACCTTTACGAGTGAAATGATAATTGTAGTGGTTGGTTTCATTTACCACAAATCAATCCCTTTTGGGTTGCCAACAAGTGAAAGTGAAAATGGATAAACTGACTGATGTAAACGTCATAAGATCTTTCAAACAACAATGAAAAAATGGGTTACTAATGAAATTAGAGCATTGAAGTGATACTAGGGAAGAACATCAACAATTTTGATTGGGTTTCTTCATCACTTGTAGGAGTTGAGGCCTTTCTCAAAATTCAAAAGTCAACTTACCCTTCCCTGCCCCTTCTTTGTATGAAGTATTATGAGTTAGTCTGCATTGCCAGGGACATTTGTCTGGTTCATTTGATAGGCCTAGTTGAATTCACTTTCTTGGTTCAATTATGGATAGATAATTGGACTCATATGGATCTAACTGTACTATGCAAAGAACATGTTAAAATTAACATGGTATCACAGCACAGATGAAGGCAAGCCCAAGTCAAAGAGAAATCTATCAGGCCCGAGGGAAAGCTATCAGTCAAAAACATCGAAACAATTTCGTCTCTCTCTTCACATGAAGTAATTTCTTCCTCCATATACGAAAGGAAGGGTCTTGATATGTGTAAGTTTTGAGCATTAACAACCTCTTTAATATTTTTGAAGCAAATTATTTATCTTTGCATCCATTTCTTGTGTATTTCTTAGTATCTGGTTTCATTTCATAATTGCAAGAAGTAGACTTTCATCCTCTTAAGGGTATCATATTTTATACAAGGATTTACTCTATGGCAAATAGGTTCATTTCTAAACAGCGTGTAATAACTAGGGCTACAGAAGCTAGCAAGAGGAAATCCTTGTATAATTCAAATAACTCCCTCTGGCATGATTTCTCAGCAACACCCTTGTCTCTATGATTAATATAAATCAATGAACAATAAGGGCTGTTAACGATCCATTTAGGCTTGTTTGAAAACCTTTTTTTTATATATAATTTCAGCCCTCATTAGGACTTTATTACTAAGCATGAAAGGTTTGGTGGTATCACATTTCACTGACAGTTTGGCTCTAAAATAAATTTCATGAACATCCGATGAAGTTTCCAAAATTGTAGCATAAGCCCTCGTCTTTGTGGAATATCACTATAATCCATGAATTTCAACATATTTTCTATCTTGAGAAGTGAGGAGCTATTTCGATCCTCTTGGGGCTACAAATAAATCAGCAAGGATGAGTTCTTAAGATGTGAAAGTCTTGAAGTTACTTTTGGATTGGCTTGTATTTATAACTTACACCAGTTATCCTTTTATCTTGCGGACTATTTAAACATTCCCAAAAATATTGTTTACAGCTCCTTGAAGCATTTCAGTCATCTCTGATTAGGGAAAGGGCATAATACCTATTTCAGATCTGCGGATAGCTATTTTACTAATATGTCTACAACCCCTTTTAGATTGCGATTCTTCTGCACTTTTTTGGTCATCAATTTAGTCATTCTTCTGCACTTTTTTGGTCATAATTTAGTCATTCTTCTGCACTTTTTTGGTCATCAATTCAGTCATCTACGACCCAACACCATTATAAAGATGAATAATTCAAACAATTGATTTAGGATTCTGGAGTTTGAATCTAAATATTTCAAGGTCTATTCATACGTATTATATTTTTTGAAGCATTAAAAATCTGCAATATGAAAGGTATTCAAGCATAATTTTTTGTTTAAGTTGGCTTCACTATAGCGTCATTATTGGGAATATAATAATTTTGTCAGAGGCTTCCTCCATATGTAGTAGTATGAATAGACAGAGGAATATTATTCATAGTTCTCACGCTGCAAGCCTTTTATATATATTAGACAGAAGTAGCATATAAAATGCCTTGCAAGCTTTTGGATTGATGGCAGTCTTGACCTTAATAAGCAGCAAATACTATACTTGACAACTACATATGTTGATGTCAGAATCCCTCACACCAAGATACCTTGTAGGCTTGAGCAGATATGTGACATAGCAATAATAGTAGTCTTATATAATACAATGATCTGATAGTGTTTTTTTTTGTGACACACATTGGAGAAGACATTTTGAGATACCTTAAAGAGTTTCAGACCTAATCCAAAATCTGGGATTTGAAGAGTAATAACATTCAGTATTTGAATATGTTTTGAATATTTCCAATAATTTCGTCACTATTGAATATGGGCAAAAACTTAACTATCTGACCTTGTATATATATTGCAAGTTGCTGCAATGGATCCTTGAAATTGAAAATTGGCTAACAGTTGCGGAAAAACATTGGCAAGACAATGACTCAGGAAGGTGAGCGTAATTACCTTCTATATGTCTATAATATATGACGGGATTATGTGTTAGATTCAGCACAATGACATACAGTGTTAGTGAAGTGTCAATGATATTTAAGTCAATGTTGATTGTACAGTAACCCTTGTCACAACAACAAACAATAGTGTGTACGCTAGATGGTGTGCAAAAGTAACATCAGACTTTATCACTATCATTTGAGGTATGGTAAGATTTGCAAGAAATTAGTAAGGGCACTCTTTCATTGATCCTAAAGCAAGTCTGTAATAAAATGTTGTTTATGGTTTTAAGAACAGAGCATCTATTTAAGAAATGGCAGTGGAAAAATATAATAAAACTTTGGATTTTTTTCGTTTGGCTTATTTAAAAAACAAACATGCCTACTTTTTACAAACTTCAGTCTCATCCCTCAGCCTAAAAGAAAATAAACTTTTTGGCCAATATTCTATTCTTGGTCATTAAGAAACATGTTCTCATTTATTTAAAATTGCATGTCCTTTTTTCTAGGAGTCAAACTCGATAGCTAGGTAGAATTTATACATACCAGCACGTTAGTCAAAATTGTTAGGAAATATGTTCATTTATTAATTCTAGAACATATATAAAAATATGCATACTACGATTACTTATGCAATAATTTTTTCCACACACCTATTTTTTCCTTAATAAATAAATTCATCTTCTATTCATGCATGTAGTGTCATGCATGTAACACTACAAGAAGAACGGTCATTTAGCCTCACATTAGCACCATTATTTGAAAATGATTTGAAAAATATTTATTTTTTAAATAGTAGTGTAAAAGTGGTGATAATGTGGGGATAATGTGGAGATAATGTGGGATACTCAATTGGTACTATATTTTCTAGTGTAAAAGTGGAGTTAGTAAGAAAAGTTAAATTTGGTGTTAAATGCATATGTTGCATTCCATGGTGTATGGTGCAAACCACCAAAAACCAATCTAACGTGGATCAAGATATCAACGGGATCAATGATCAATCTATTTTTGTATCTAATTTTTAGTTAGAGGTTGTTAAAGAAAAATTGAATTTGAAGAAGAAGAAATGAAAAGACAAGAAAGAGATGGATGAAATATTTTTTCCTCAAGGGAAGCCAATGCAGTTGATTGCAGGCATAGAATTTTCATCAAATGATGTTGGAGTAGCATTGCAGTTTCTGGAAATTTTCTCATCATTTGAACAAGTATGTAATTACTATCCAAAGTGTGTTTTAAGCTCATATCTATGGTTCAAACTGAAAAATTTTCACCGTGGATATTTTCTTTTACATTGACATAGTTATACATTTAGCAGTACCAATTTTTTGCTATAAACACACTAGTGTGACAGTATGAAGTGGAAAAAGTTTAATACTGGTTAGTTTACACCATGATTTGAGCTAACATCACTTCCTACTTATTAAATTTTTGATATCTGCATGTTAGATATAGCCCACAACACCTTTCCATTCTCTTACAGCTCTGCTTCTACACTAGTCAACAATAAATGTTATTGAAGTTCTTTGATTGTTAAAATAAAAGTAATCATTCCAAGGAATAATTTTGGAAGTATCTATGAATGAGTTCTTATAGGTATACCTTACTGATATATGGCATTATATGCTATGCTTAGTGAAATTTAAATACCAACGCCTCTCTGGTCATCAAGAAAATATGGTTTTGTAAAGTTTTTTCATTATAATGAATTTCCACTATGCCGCTGTCCACATGCTTATATTGAAACTATGAAATTTTAGTCCCAATTGTCAGGCCTTGGCTTTGATTCTATCCAAATAAAATCCTCTTTTTATAGGGCTTTGACACATTCATACCATTCAACATAGCAATATATGATAAACTTTGTATTCATAAACAAATGAGCAATGATGACTCAGAAATGCCACTAAATGAATGAAAAAACCGTTTTTCTATGGGGATGTGTCCCTTAGGGTGGGAGGGGGCACCCCCATGTTTCCCATGTTCCCAAGGTGTTTTTTTCTTGTAGGATTCTCCAAGAAACATTTTTCCACATATATATTTTGGGAAATGCGGTGAAAGATAGAGGGAAATGCATTTTCCCAAAAGGGTTTTTTATTTTTCCCATTTTTTGGGACGATTGAAGAAACATTTGTCTACATACCTCTGTGGGAAAGGTAGATAGAAAATTTTCCCTAATGTGAAGGATGAATTTTCCAAAAGGATGATTTTAAGAATTTTACCTATAAAAAAAATGCGCTTTTGGATGTCTCTTAGAAAGAATGAGTTGCTAATATTTATGGTGTCACAAATGCTTCTAATTTCTTGTTTGACCATCCCTATATGTGCAACCAAGACTGTGATTCCTTGTATTCCTTATCCAAGTGACTCTTTATTCACATTGTGTTCACTCTTTCCAATGCCATTTCAACCCTCGCCTAGTCCAATATACCATGATTTTGACATGAGTCGTTGATCCACATTGTACTTTTGACTAATCAATTCTCATTAAATTGCACTTTGTCAATTTTGGATTTTTTGCCATGTTATTAGAATCCCATTGTCGAGGTTCCTAGTGTATTCAATTTTCCTTATCCATGTTGTGTTCACTCTTTCAAATGCAAGTGCAACCCACACCTAATCCAATATACCATCATTTCGACATGAGTAGTTGATCCACATGGTAATTTTGACTATTCAATACTCATTAAATTGTGCTTTGTCAATTTTGGATCTTTGACGATGTTATTAGAGCCCCATTTTTGAGGTTCTTAGTGTACTTGATTTTCAAGGTGATCAAAGGTTATAGATATTTTGCCACTTTTAGTGGTATGTAGAAGTAATTGATTCATTTCTAGTAATAAAAGTTTGTTCCAATTATATATTGTGCGAGCTTTTAAAAGCCAAAAAAAATCTCACTTTTTGAATAATATCATTGGATTTTTTACATATATCATCACAAAATATAGTAATAAGCGAGACAAAAAACTATATATGGAAGGAAAAAATCCCACAAAATTACTATTCGTATACTCTTGGCATTATAGCACTTTTGGAATATGTTGGAGAGCTTGTCTGCTATGGTATTGAGTTCATGGTATATATGGCCACAAGAGAACTAATACAACTTATTGTTGACATGTTTGATACCTTGAAAAATGTGATCCAAATGATGGGCCACTATGTTGACTTTTTCGTGGACTCAATCCACAACAAGTTTTGAATCCCCCAAAATATTTAGTTTTTTGACATCTTTCTAGTTGACGACATTGACAAGAGCCTAAAGAGTTGAAAATTCAACTCTCATGTTTGTGCCCATACTTGGAACATATTTGATATCCAAAAAAGGAGAAATTTTTGCATATTTATTTCCATAATGATTTTATTTCATTGCTTTGATCTTTGATGTTGTGTCATCAATTAAATATTCCATTCCTCCATTAGCAGGACTGCCTACATATAGACCTCAAATTTCAGGTTCTATTTCTTTAAGTGGTTCACACCCAATGAATTTCTACTCATCGATGCTAGCTGGGTCATATGGTAACATTTAATGTACTTTTCATCAAACTTTAAAGACAAAAATTGGCATATCAAACGATTCACACCCATTAACAGGAAAAAATAATCTAGCTACAATCCATTCATGGCCAGTTTGGATGATGATAGATGGGCCAAGCTGATGGATGCTTTTGTTGATGGTTGCGATATGGGGATGGATGCGGATCTTAGTGGTTCCTTTGTTGTGTTTCGACCTGGCCAAGGTTATAATATTGGCTTTGCAAGAAATACCTATGCAACACAAATGAGTATGAATATCATCCTTCCTGGAGGACCTTATGTGCAAGAACCACTTCCATAAGTTGGACTAGTGAGAAATCATTCTGATGCTGATAGGTGGTGACATGCTTCTGGTTCGTAGAAGGGTTTGATTCCTCCTCCACAGCCTTCTCTACCCATATTTCATACATCGGAGAACCGATATGAAGTGGGCAAGGTTTCTGATGAGGATTAGTTGAAACAAAGACAAATTAAATCCATCCTTAATAAATTAATGCCCCAAAACTTTGAGAAACTTTTTGAACAGGTCAAAAAAGCAAACATTGAATTTGAATCATGTATTCATGGTATAATATTCAAATAGTTGACAAAGCCTTTATGGAGCTTGATTTTTGTGAAATGTATGCAAAATTCAATTTTCAGCTTGCTGTAGGAATACCAAAATTTTATGAAGATAATGTGAAGGTTGTTTTCAAGCGAGTTATTTTGAGAAAATGTTAGGAAGAATTTGAAAAAGATGAAAGAGAAGAGGCTAAGGCTGAGAAAGCAGAAGATTAGGGTGAAAAATCCTTTGAGCAGAAGAAAGACGGGAGAAGAAGGTTGCAGCATAACAACAAATGCTAGGAAATATAAGGTTTATTGGTGAGCTTTATAAAGAAAGTATGTTGACCGAAATAATTATGCATGCATGCATCAAGAAATTAATTGGTGAATTTCAACATCCAGAGGAGGAAAATGGTGAAGCTTTGTGCAAACTGATGAGAACTATTGGTCATATGATTGACCATTCAAACGCCAAGGAACATATTGATGTTTAATTTGATAAGATGATAAAAATTTCCAATAACCAAGGGCTTCCCTCTAGTCTGAGGTTTATGTTGAAGGATTTGATTGATCTGAGGAGGAATATATGGAAACAAAGGAAGAAAGTTGAAGGCCACAATAAAATAGAGGAAGTGCATCGAGATGTTGTGCAAGAACTACATGGATAGGGAGGTTGCTCTCGAGGTACCAATATGGGACATTCAAGTTAGAGACTTGTGACACCACTTGATCATGGTGGGAGAGGACCTGTGATGCCACCTTACATGGCAGGTGCACAAAAAGAGTCACTTCCACATATGAGTGGGATTGAACAGCCACAACCCCATATGGGGCCATGTGACCATGGATTCACCAGTCAAGATGCTCAAATTGTGGATAGGGATCAATTTGAAAATCAGTCTATGCCAAGCCCTTCAACACACAGAGCTTCTGATGATGGCCACTGGACTCTTGGTCCTAAGGGAGGTCTTGGCAAGGTAATAAGAGGGAGGGCTCAACCTCTTCCATATGCTAAGAGTGCTCTAGAAAATATTCCACCATCCACATCGTGAGTAATAGAAGAACAGGTGCAGGTCTGAGTTCAGGTTACAGTTTTGACTAGATGCTAGTTGGTACGAGAGATGAAATTTTGACGAGGACTTATGCTCCATAAAAGCCTTTATTTGCAAAATCACGTGTATAGGAAAGAAATTTTTGGGATAATGACATAAGAGAGCTTAATAATTCATACTCGTAAGGTGACAGAGATGGGAAGACTACAAATGTTGAATTTCAACTGTAAGAACATTCTTCTCAAATAACTTTGAGTTCAAAACTCGTTGATATTCAACTTAGGAAAAAGGCTGAAATGGAAATCAAAGAATATTACAGGTGCATTCCTTTACAAATATTCTATGCATTTTCATTATGTCTTTTAGAGAATTCGACAAGTTTCCTTGAATTTTTCTTAATTTTTCATGGCATACCATCCAGTGTGAGAGATTTGAAGGAGGCAACTTTTTGTGTAGATGAACTTAAAGCACCATTGTTCCATTCAACTATGGTTTCACTTTGGATATTAGATTCTCTTTTTAGGAAAGATGTTGAAATTGATCTTCTGTGGAATCTGCTTACACATTTATTCAAGTATGAGGCTTTCTTGCTAAATCAAGGACATCTTAGTGAAGGGTAATGTGAAATTTTGTGTTTGTTCTTATTCAAGCTTCAATTTATTTAAGGAATGCTACAATATATGGTCATTTGAAATTATTAACTATAACTATATATAATTTTGATGTTTCTAGGTTGGATATTGTACTATTTTCATTGGAGGATGCTATTGTTGATGCACCCAAGGTTCCTGAGTTCCATGGTATTTAGGGTCAAAATCCACTAAGCTAATTCAATGTCATTAGAAAAAAAATTCATCCTTCCTGGGAAACAAATCCATTACGTAATTTTTGTTGCCCAAGAATGAATTTATAACATGAAACCAAAAAAATTACAAGCAATGTTAGTTTGTCTTTCCAAGGCATGTGATAGAGAAAACTGGCTTTATTTAGGGCTACTCATCCATATAGGGTTTAATGTGCAATTGGTTAACTAGATAATGAATTGTCTTTCATCAATATATGTGCAATTCTAATTAATGGCTCAGCCTATTCTTCTATCATGCCTACAGGATACCATGGGTAGGTATGACTAATGGCTCTTCTGCCATTTTTTTACTGTAGAGTAGGTGGTCTCAATAGAGTTATAACAGAGTAAAAAAAAACTATAAGCTTGACAACTATATAAATAGGATTTTTCGTAAACATGACATATTTACTCTTTGTTTATTATGTTTTTCTTTTTGGTGATATGACCAAGGTAGATGAAATTATGCTGAAGGACCCCACCCTTGACGAACTGAAATTCCTACCTTAAAAACTACCAACAACTGAGGAGCTACAAGAATCAATACCATCTTTGATTTTAACCTAAATATTCTTATTATCTCTGAGTATTTACCTAATCAAAATGACCAGTAGATTCTCATCATGGATTATTTCTCTCATTCTATTTATTAGTAAAATCCATAAAATGTATCCCTACATTTGAGCCTCGGGAAAAAAACATATAATTGTTATCATTTAAATTATCCAGATCTCTTGGAGCCCAAAACTCCATTTTATTTGCATAAGCTTTATTTATAACCTCAAAAGAGACCCTATTACAAGCTGAAGGACCATTATGTCCTCTTGAGTTGATCCGGATTTTAAGCAGGAATGCAAAAGAATATAGATATAACCATAGATACAGAGATGCAGTGGAAATAATGCTTCATTTTATTAATAAAAGAATGACTGCAATAAGCTTACAAACATAATGGAAATAAGCTAGGGCGCTGGTAGCGTATCTCTGAGAAGAGATGTGGCGTACGCAGGCCTCTGAACTGTGTTACATTGAGGCTCGTAGGCCTATTACAGACATAATGGAAATGCGATGAATATAGTCACATGTATCACGAGAAAGTGTGGCAGCTATATACAATGTGTTATAATGCGGACTACATGATAGAGATGTAGCCGAGCTAGAACTGGTCGCGCTTATCTCGAGAGATGTAAGCTCCCATTGTTGTGTTACAATGAGGCTCAAGGGCCTATTTATTGTTGAGAAACAATGGGGTGAGAAACGTCAAAACCTAACCGTAGGAGATGAAGCGCCAGTATGGGCCGTTGGAGTAGGTGGTGGATTTTCAACTTCAGGCCATCAACACACAGCATCGATCTCAGTTGCGCGCTCCAATATGTAGCTCGTTAATAAGATCTGTCCGAGGAGTACAACTTTTGAATGAGAAACATCGGTCCATGGACCCATGTTGCTCTCCGTTTTCCCAAAAAACGTCGTTTAGGGCCTCAAAACGGCTCCGGAAGTTTAAGACCCGAAAAACTGCTAAAAATAGTAAGTTGTGCAGAAACTTACAAACTGAAATAACTGATGGTGGGAGTTCAAATGGACTCGATGGGTGGCCACCAATATCCACCTGGATTATTAATGCCCCAAAACGGCTCCGGGTGTGCAGGACCCGAAAACCTGCTATAAATAGTAAAGCTATCTTATTTGAAAAACTGAAGAAAATTGATGATACAGGTCCAAATGGAATGAGTGTAGAATACGATTCCTCCATGAATATTCCCTCCTTAGGAAGCAATGGTCTCCATTGCGTTAAGTTCCTCCATGGGGGGGGGAATTTTGCTGAACTTGGTGTTGGCAGCCGTGCTGGATGTAGATGTGCCACCGCTGGGCAGCCATTGAAGGATCTGAAAAAAAAAATTGTCCATCATCGCGTTCCTCTGTTTCTCGAGGGCATCCTCGAGGAAGATTTTGACATGATCTCCTGCTCCCTCATCTTTCTTTCCTTCCGCCATGGGGGGTCGTCGGGGTTGCGAGGTTGAACTCCTTATACCCTGGCCGCATTGGGGACATGAAGAGAAAAATAGAGAAAGAGCAGACCCGCTCTGATACCACTGATACGGATTTTAAGCAGGAACGCAACAGAATACAGATATAACCATAGATACAGAGATGCAGTGGAAATAATGCTTCATTTTATTAATAAAAGAATGACTGCAATAAGCTTACAAACATAATGTAAATAAGCTAGGGCGCTGGTAGCGTATCTCTGAGAAGAGATGTAGTGTACGCAAGCCTCTAAACTGTGTTACATTGAGGCTCGCAGGCCTATTATAGACATAATGGAAATAGATGAGCTAGGGTACTGGCAGCGTATCCCTGAGAAGAGATGTGGCAGCTACCAGCCCCTGAACTGTGTTACAATGCAGACATGATAGAGATGTGGCGAAGCACAAAGATCGGGGTCGCGCTTATTCCCAGAAGAGATGTCGGCTCCTGCCCCCTAAAAATGCTATGTTGCTACAATGAGGCTCGGAGGGCTTATTTATTGTTGAGAACAATGTAGAATCCGAAACGTCCAAAACCCTAACCGTAGGAGATGAAGCGCCAAAACCGTGGGCCCCGTTTGGGTAAATTGGTGGTTCAACTTCCTGGGGGTGTAACTTTGGCATCCGATCTCCGTTTGACGCGCTCAATAGCTCGTTAGAAAGATCTGTTCGAGGAGTAAAACTTTTGAACGAGCAACATCGGTCCATGGACCCATGTTGCTCTCCGTTTTCCCAAAAAACATCGTTTAGGGCCTCAAAACGACTCTGGAAGTTTAAGACCCGAAAAACTGCTAAAAATAGTAAGTTGTGCCGAAACTTACAAACTAAAATAACTGATGATGGGGGTTCAAATGGACTCGATGGGTGCCACCAATATTCACCCGGATTATTAATGCCCTGAACTACCCGTGTGAAGGACCCGAAATTGCTATAAATAGTAAGTTGTGCTGAAGCTGAAAAACTGAAACAATTGATGCTGCGGGTCCAAATGGAATAGGTGGGAGGCCACCAATATCCACCTGGATCATTCCTCCCTCCTTAGGAAGCAATGGTCTCCATTGCGTTAAGTTCCTCCATGGGGGGGGAAATTTTGTTGAACTTGGTGTTGGCAATGTAAGGATGTAGATGCTAACACAAGTAAATGGCTGAAGGATTCGAAAAATTGTCCATCATCGCGTTCCTCTGTTTCTCGAGGGCATCCTCGAGCAAGATTTTGACAGGATCTCTTGCTCCCTCGTCTTTCTTTCCTTCCGCCATGGGGGGTCGTCGGGGTTGCGTGGTTGAACTCCTTATACCCTGGCCGCATTGGGGACATGAAGAGAAAAACAGAGAAAGAGCAGACCTGCTCTGATACCACTGATCCGGATTTTAAACAGGAATGCAACAGAATACAGATATAACCATAGATACAGAGATGCAACGGAAATAATGCTTCATTTTATTAATAAAATAATGACTGCAATAAGCTTACAAACATAATGGAAATAAGCTAGGGCGCTGGTAGCGTATCTATGAGAAGAGATGTAGCGTACGCAAGCCTCTAAACTGTATTACATTGAGGCTCGCAGGCCTATTACAGACATAATGGAAATAGATGAGCTAGGGTACTGGCAGCGTATCCCTGAGAAGAGATGTGGCAGCTACCAGCCCCTGAACTGTGTTACAATGCAGACATGATAGAGATGTGGCGAGCGAGGGCACTGGTCGCGCTTATCTCTGAGAAGAGATGTGTCGTCTCCCAGCCCCCTGAACTGTGTTACAATGAGGCTCGAGGGCCTATTTATTGTTGAGAAACAATGTAGAATCCGAAACGTCCAAAACCCTAACCATAGGAGATGAAGCGCAAAAACTGTGGGCCCCGTTTGGGTAAATTGGTGGTTCAACTTCCCAGGGACATAACTTTGGCATCCGATCTCCGTTTGACGCGCTCAATAGCTTGTTAGAAAGATCTGTCCGAGGAGTACAACTTTGGAACGAGCAACATCGGTCCATGCACCCATGTTGCTCTCCGTCTTCCCAAAAAACGTCGTTTAGGGCCTCAAAACGGCTCTGGAAGTTTAAGACCCGAAAAACTGCTAAAAATAGTAAGTTGTGCCGAAACTTACAAACTGAAATAACTCATGGTGGGGGTTCAAATGGACTCGATGGGTGGCCACCAATATCCACCTGGATTATTAATGCCCCAAAACGGCTCTGAGTGTGCAGGACTCGAAAACCTGCTATAAATAGTAAGCTGTGCTGAAGCTGAAAAACTGAAAGAATTGATGCTGCGGGTCCAAATGGAATAGGTGGGAGGCCACCGATATCCACCTAGATCATTCCTCCCTTCTTAGGAAGCAATGGTATCCATTGCGTTAAGTTCCTCCATGGGGGGGGGGAATTTTGCTGAACTTGGTGTTGGCAGTCGTGCTGGATGTAGATGTGCCACCGCTGGGCAGCCATTGAAGGATCTGAAAAAAAATTGTCCATCGTCGCGTTCCTCTGTTTCTCGAGGGCATCCTCGAGCAAGATTTTGACAGGATCTCCTGCTCCCTCGTCTTTCCTTCCTTCCGCCATGGGGGGTCGTCGGGGTTGCAAGGTTGAACTCCTTATACCCTGGCCGCATTGGGGACATGAAGAGAAAAACAGAGAAAGAGCAGACCCGCTCTGATACCACTGATCTAGATTTTAAGCAGGAATGCAACAGAATATAGATATAACCATAGATACAGAGATGCAGTGGAAATAATGCTTCATTTTATTAATAAAATAATGACTGCAATAAGCTTACAAACATAATGGAAATAAGCTAGGGCGCTGGTAGCGTATCTCTGAGAAGAGATGTAGCCTACGCAGGCCTCTAAACTGTGTTACATTGAGGCTCGTAGGCCTATTACAGACATAATGGAAATAGATGAGCTAGGGTACTGGCAGCGTATCCCTGAGAAGAGATGTGGCAGCTCCCAGCCCCTGAACTGTGTTACAATGCAGACATGATAGAGATGTGGCGAGCTAGGGCATTGGTTGCGCTTATCTCTGAGAAGAGATGTGTCGGCTCCCAGCCCCCTAAACTGTGTTACAATGAGGCTCGAGGGCCTATTTATTGTTGAGAAACAATGTAGAATCTGAAATGTCCAAAACCCTAATCGTAGGAGATGAAGCGCCAAAACTGTGGGCCCCGTTTGGGTAAATTGGTGGTTCAACTTCCTAGAGACGTAACTTTGGCATCCGATCTCCGTTTGACGCACTCAATAGCTCATTAGAAAGATCTGTCCGAGGAGTACAACTTTTGAACGAGCAACATCGGTCCATGGACCCATGTTTCTCTCCGTTTTCCCAAAAAACGTTGTTTAGGGCCTCAAAATGGCTCTAGAAGTTTAAGACCCGAAAAACTACTAAAAATAGTAAGTTGTGCCGAAACTTACAAACTGAAATAACTCATGGTGGGGGTTCAAATGGACTCAATGGGTGGCCACCAATATCCACCTGGATTATTAATGCCACAAAACGGCTTCGGGTATGCAGGACCCGAAAACCTGCTATAAATAGTAAGCTGTGCTGAAGCTGAAAAACTGAAAGAATTGATGCTGCAGGTCCAAATGGAATAGGTGGGAGGCCACCGATATCCACCTGGATCACGCGCCCATGATAAGAGTGGCCCCGGTGGATGCATCCTCAGACACTCCTTCACCACCGCCTGTAGATATGGCAGCTTCTCGATGTCGTCTTCGGTTACGCTTCTGTTCCGCCTGATAACCGCGTCCAGCTCTCCATGAAGTTTGCCTTGCACTTGCGGATTCAGCAACAGCTCTGCCATTATCCATTCTGTAAGCAAAGCTGCTGTGTCTGTGCCGCGGAATATCATTTCTTGCATCCATATCCAAAACAACAATTCTAACACTAAAACTTTTAATTCTAACTTCTAACACAAAGATAATTGTATCGTGCTTAATTATGTTACCCATAGAACTGCGATCATATCGTCATCCTGGAGTTTATCTTCTCCTTGGAGCGAAAGGAGGACGTCCACAAAGTCTGAATCGGCTGTGTTGCTATTCTCTTGGTGCTCCTGGATGATGTCGTTCACAAAAGATCTGACACGCGGAACAAGTCGAGCGCAGCGGCTGTGGATTTTGAGTGGGTCAAGAACTCTCAGCCATGGGAGATGGTCAGCCCAGTTGAATGCTCCAAGCAGCTCGAATCCCTCGTTCACCATCTCGCGAAGATTCTTCTCAGTCCCGGCATCCATCGACCGTCGACCAAAGACACATCCCATTATATTATTGAGAGCCGCTTTCTGGAGATGTCGACGGAGGGTGACGGCGCCACCATCAATATTAGACTCATGCCGTATGTCGGAAAGCATTGTCATGCAGTCTACCTGACGGCCGCCTTCGTTCGCCTCAATCCGCCGCGGAGCGAAGAGATGTGTAGCAGAAATTCTCCGCAGGAGTCGCCAATATTTGCCGTTTGGCGCAAATCCCATCGCCCTGCCGAACATCAATTGCTGAGCGAATTGTTTGAGCGGTCGGTCTGCAAAGTGAGGGGAGCTGAGCAAGTCTCTGGCCACCTCAGGGTTCGATGTAATAACGGCCGGTGTTGAGCCCAAGCTAAACGACATGATTTTCTTGGCACCATGGAGGTTGCGGTGAGGAAGTCCGACGCACATATCCATAAGGCTTCCGATTATGGGCCATCCTTCGGGACCAGGAATGGCGATGCCTTTCTCGTGTCTTCCAGCCCATGCACATCCTCCAGGGCTGAACCAAGAGACCATTGCACCACAAACATCAGCGATAAACAATGCTATATAGAGTGACCACAGTCCCACTGTAGAAGCATGTTCCGTGGAATGTAATACAGAGTCAGGTACTCCATTCTTTGTAAGAAAAATGGCGTAGACCCACCAGCCCCTTGTTGAAGAGAATTCGGGATTCTCCATTGTCTAAGATAAAGAGAAGTAATTATGGAATGAATAGAAAGGAAGAGTGGACGTCTGGAAGAGGAGTGCACGTCGTCTTATAGCTGTAGAACTGGGCTGAAGCAGGGCATCACGAGGCCCGACAAGAACTGAGATTCCACGTCAGCCTACATGGGCACGCATGGTTCACTTAGCACTCCTCCTTCCTCCTTCCTCGGTACTTCATTCCATTTATGATTGATGTCATCAATCTTGTCCGCCGTCAGACAGATGTGATGAGAGAGATTTGTCAGTAAATCAGAGGTGGAAAGACCTGTCGACACCCTGATATTCATATCCCATAAGTAACCTCTTCATAAGCGAGAGGTCAAACGTTTATGAAAGAGATCTCTGAACATGTCCACTCAAATGTTGAGAGGTCAAGGAACAAAGATGGTTGAAAGATCTCTGAACATCACGACCTCTCAAATGTTGAGAGGTCTGGGTAAGAAATTGTTTCAAAGAAGTAACTAAACATTAATATATGCGCAAATAGCACACATAGGGCCATTACCATATCTTCAATCACAATTTCGAAATAAAAGCAAATCAGAATTGATTACAAGTACAACATAAACGCAAATCAGAATTTATTCAGTAGAATTGCAGCTTGGATTGACTCAATAAGTTTATAGAGTGCAATTAACTTCATACACTGTGGGTTTCATAGAATTTTCAGCGATGGAATTTATTTGTACATTGAAAACAAGTATATGTAATTTAAATAATTTTAAAATAAAATATATACAAATTAAAAACAAAATATAACAAAATTATAAAGATAATTATCCAACAAAGTGGAATTTTATCATTGGAAGCAACATCTACATAAATTAATTTATTATAAATTTCAAAATATTTCTTTCATCATCCATATCATA